>JACEGR010004422.1:0-87689 GCA_014170235.1 Listronotus bonariensis
CCTATTTCATTCCAAAGCACCTTATTCACAGAGAAATTAGTCTCGACTCGACCTAAACTTTAAAAAATCCTTGTCTAGCGCCTATTAATCCCCTGTCTGGCGCCTATTTTATGGCGCCCTAGACTGTAGCCGATAGTCAGCCTAATGGTTAATACGGCACTGTTTGTACTAGTAACAAAAATCCAAACCCACAAAAAAATAATAGTTCAATGTTCAAAGCCCGATTACATGAAAACGGCTTAGTTGACGATAATTTACCAAGACATCTTTATTGTAGGGAATTTATTTTTTTAGGAATATGTGTTGGTAAAATTTTTAGAGCAACGATTACTCGCGAGTTTTGCATAAAAAAATATTGTAGTCAAAAAACTTTTAGTCTTGATGATAGACCTCTTAATAGATATTAGGCTGGGGCTTTAACTCTTACCATAGGTTTTCTTCATCATAATAATATTTTCACAGTACCATTAAAAAAAATCGCTTTCCCAGTCCACTGTATATGTCTTCTGTTTTTTTTACCAGGGACGATAGAGATTTCAGAGCTTAAACCAAATTAAAGTTTATTGACCCATAAATACTTTTAGACAGGCTTTTATTTTTGTCTCAAAGGCGAAGTTGGATAAAAAATGACTGAAAAATTTTAATTAAAATTCTGTATTAAACAAAAAAATAAATTGGACAAAAAAGGCAGTGGCGTAGCTTTTTCTTCTTAATATTATAACTTAGTCCCCACTGAAATGCCACTATACTAAATACATTTTAGTTCTAGTTAGGCTTTAACAAGCGCTTTACCACTTTAAAGATATGTACCAAAGTTGGTAAAAATATCTTTAAAAAACTTTCTAAGTGGGAAGATAATTATAATGTAGGGGAACGCGGGGGTAGAACAGGGTACTTAATGTTGTTTGAAGTGTTTTTATTTGGAAAGAAAGTACCCATAAAGGCCTAACATTTTTCTTGGGAGGTAAATTTAACGTTATTTTTAACAGTTGTTACAAAAATATTTCGTTATTTTCTTTTCCATATTTTGTTATTAAGGTCTTTGTAAACATTTGCACAATACCCTGTTGTGCCCTACCTATGGGGCACATCAGGGTACTATGAAACAGAATAAAACAGTTGTTAAAAATTTAGTTTACACTCTTTATTGATAAATAACTTAACTAAAAAACACAAAACACAATTAAAAACAGCAAGAACAGCTTGAAGCATTGATTCTGAAGACCAATTTTGTCGATTCGTTTTTCTTACATATGTTCGAACCATGATAATGAGTATGACAGTTAAATGTTGTTTATTATTAAAGGTGAAGCTTTATGGCCAAGGCGTATTGAAGAGAGCTCACATCATAATCAATATCTGGAATGAACAATCACCACTTAAATACACATAGGGTCCACTCTGCCTCATAAGCATGCGTCGCGAGTGTGACTAAATAACAACAATGTCATTTGTAATAAACACTTGATTTTATTATAAAAGTTACATTAAGGGAGAGGCTTTTTTCCTTTACTACAAAAAATGTATAGCTAGTAAAATTAAACACTTACCGTTATTTCAAAATTCGTCAAGTTTTACAGTAGACCTTCAAAAAATAGTGCTTTCAGTACCGCAGTTGACGAACGACTACTGAAAAGCTCAAATTATTGTTAACACATTTCTAGAAAATAATGCTGAACATATTTATTGATTTGGCCTTCTTGCGCTGACCCGCGAAAATTTAAAATACACTACCCCGTTCTACCCCGGTACCCCGTTCTATACTCCGGTTCCCCTAGTGAGTAATATTTTATAAAATCATACTTTTTGTCGTACCATGTATATCTTGAGATAACAAAAATTTGATAACTAAATTGAAAACCACAAAATGAACTTAACAAACTATTTTTTTTAAACATAAAAATAAACATTTAAAAGGAGATGTAAAATTATAACCGTAACACAAAATTTCATTGTCTTCTTTATAAATGTGTGTTTCCTTTTATAATTCAAATATTGATGTAAAAAAATAAATGAAAAGAAAAGATGGGGCTTTAAAAATCAATTCAATGGTAAAAAATTGTGACGTTAAATTGTTCCACAGGGTATTTGAAAATTTGGGTCAAAATGCAACATTTAGCTCTTCCCTGTATAACATTGACCAATTTTTTTGTCCAGAAGTGTAGAATTAAAAAAAATACATTATACAAGATGTTTCAAGAATTTTAAGAGTTTTTAAAACTAATTAAAAAATTATCTCCAATGTTTCAGACAACCCAATGTTTGATAAAAGCTTAGAATTTTAGGCTTTTCTCCAGCATTTAATTGCGTAAAAAGTTTTTACACACATCTTACAAACACATTAATAATGACTTGAATTCAAAATTTCCCCAAAGCCCTTCTTAACGCATTTAAAGCCGATCACACCCGTTTTCTAATCCCTACAAAGTGCAAAAACCCCCGACAAAACCTGGGGATGTCTCTCGTTCCCCTTTACAGACAGGTTATGTGGATTACATTTCCGCTTGGTCTCACTAGCAAGGTCTTACCGGCTCGCTGTCGTTTTTCAACTTGACAGCTACTTTGTCAAAGGCCAGAAAAAGATACGCAAGCAGACAGTGGCGTGTATGAGATTTCCGGAGACATGGTAAGATTAATGCAGTGAAGCATGCAAAATGGCACTTTTAAAATTTATACTAGGGTGCGTCAAAAAATCGACAGGGAAGTTCCTTTTGAGGAGTCTACCACGAATATTCATACCGCATTATATGGAAGCATCGCGTCAACCCAGTCTGTCAATGTCAAATGTTTCGGGTGACGTTCCGGGCAAACGCGTCACCTTTTTTGTCGGACAAGTTTATCACAATGTTTTGCCAAAAAATCGTAATGGTTACAGTTACGAAACCCGCCCAATCCGATACCCAAAACATGTCAATGGGCCTTATGGTTTCGTAACTGTAACACTTACTATGTTTGGCACAATGTCTAAAAACTGCATGTAATACATTGTGGTAAACTTGTCCTACAAAAACAAGAGGCCCTATCCGACACCCGAAATATTTGACATTGACAGGCTGGGGTAACGCGCCGCTTGAATATATGGCCGTATGAATATTCAGGATAGACTTGTCAAAAGGAACCCTCCTAAAAAAGTTATGTGTCTGTGTCTGAAAGTGTTATTAGAAATAATGTTTATGTGATGTATACGGGGTGTTCATTTAAAAACTTTCCACTCAAGTTATCTTTGAAACTAGACAGATTTGAGAAAATCGCCGAAACACGTCAAGATATTTTTACAAAAAATTGGACGGCGTCCCTTTAACCCCTTAACCACCAGGGCCACCACCCCAAAATTCTTAAATGAGAAGACGGGTCGGGTGATACATCATTTTAAAGCTCCTGACGAGTACTTTATAACCATAAAATATGAAGTCAATATCTTCACCTATTACAAAATGGCGGTACTTTAAAAATTACCTAAATACCTGATTTGGATGGCCATATTTCCGAAACTAATAAAGTTAGATGTACTTTCTTAAAGCTCATTTAAAAGATCTTTTAATGGTAAAATAATATACAGGGTTCTTAAACAAAAAAAATATGTACTTTTTCTTCTACCCTGTATATTACTACCATTAAAAAGACCATTAAAAGACCTTTAAAAGAGCTTTAAGAAAACACCACATTAGGTACATCTAACTTTATTAGTTTCAGATATGGCCATCCAAATCAGGTATTTAGGTAATTTTAGAAAGCCGCCATTTGTAATAGGTGAAGATATTGACTTCATATTCTAGGGTTATAAAGTACTCGTCAGGAGCTTTAAAATGATGTATCACTCGACCCGCCTTCTCATTTAAGAATTTTGGGGTGGTGGCCTGTGATTAAGGGGTTAAGGGCGCCAGTCCATTTTAGTAAACATTTCCCCTCAATAAATATCTTGACGTGTTTTGGCGATTCTCACAAATCTGTTTCGTTTCGAAGATAACTTGAGTGAAAGGCCTTAAATGAGCACCCTATATATATTTTTCTTTTTAAACCCTTTTGATGAAGAATGACTTACAATTTATAGTATGTGTGATTTTTAACATGTTGTTTTACAAATTGTATTGTATTGATTTGTTTTATTCTAATTTTTGTGTAGCTGACTATTACAAAATTCATGTCATTCAGTCACGTTTTCCTTTTTAATTATTTATTTATTGAATACGACTATTAGTATAACTTTACCATTTTGTTTGTATGTTTGTGGTATATACATGGATTTTGTTTGTTTTTTATTTTTAAAATATTGCATTTTTTATTACATTTTTATTTATTACAGCTTTGTTAACAAGAAATAATTCTTAAACAATAAAGCATATTTTGATTGATTGATTGATTAATTCATAAAGAGAACTTTATTGCTGGCCCATAAATTTTAACAGGAAAATCAGTCTCATTACAGTTTTCCATATTTTCTTAGTTCCAAAAATTCATAGCTTGCCTTTCGTTAATTTATACAGCAAAACTTAAAATACATTTTTTGTAAAACATTTAAAGCTCTACAGAAAAGGTTTCCTATACTTTTTAATAAATCTAACCATTCAAAAGGTATTTAAGGTCAAAAATTGAAGAATTAAAAAAACCTTTTTGGTTTTCAATTTTTTAACTTACTTAAAAAGTTTAAAACCTTTTTGTAGAGCATTTAATTTTCAATCAAAATAATAGAAACTTAATTGTCAATAATTATTTTTCAATAAGTAAAGAAAAATACTTTTCTTAAAATTCTAATATTTTTGAGTATCCTGAATAAATCTTTGAATATTTTTATACTAATGCGATTTATTACAAGAGTATGAAAGAAACTTTTTAAAGAGCGTTTAATTGTCTACAAATGTCTTTAAAGTTTTGCTGCTTGATTGACGAATAGTAACTCAAAAAAGCGAATCTTACTAGTAAAATTAAAGCTCATCCAGCCAAACATTTTTCAGTGTCAGAAGTCAAAATAAAAATAGTCGATTTTTTGACCTACCTTAACCCTCACAATAATAGAATGTTGTGTAATAACTGAAGTAACCCGAGTTTTAGTGAAAAGTTAGTACAATTAAATTTGCAAACGAGGCAGTAAGCGAGGTTTGCATTTACATAAGGGTGCTAAATTAATACCATAACTGCACAATAATAATAATAATACATTATTTTATCTAAAACCATAAATTATTAAGGTCAATGCACACTAGGCGCTTAGATCTCGCTTTGCTCACCATCACACAAAACGATTAATCTACCGTCATAGATAACCTACATTTAGATCCGCAGTAGCAAGAAGCATTTTTCTGATTTTTACGACCTCGCGCAGTAAACAAATGAATGGGTGGACGAACATGCGCACTTAAAAGCCGTTGCAAAATACAAACACCGGTACCCCGTACCCTTCGTCCGCGGTCTAAGCGTGACGCTCATTAACTAACGTACTTCGAACAGAAAATTAGGACGCCGTCGACAAATTCTTTCCGATAATGCGGATAGTCTGTTTGGCGCCAGGTGCGATTACCCTCAATTTGCTTGTGCACAAACCGGTTTTTCGCCCATGAAATGTAACTTTTTTCGCGCAGGTTATAACATTGGCAATCCATCGAGATCAGTGATCTACGCTCAATCTCGTTTAAGTGCTACTATGGTATAGTTAATAATGTTAATGATGTTCGAAAATTTAAGATTCATTTAATGCAAAAGCTATTATTGCTACATGTCTAACTAGCTGTACTAACGGGTCAGTAAAAATATCAGCGAGAAGACAAAAGCTCGGAAAAAGAGCGTTAGCGAAGCGCTAAAAGTCATATATAGTTTAGGTCACGCTTTTATTTTCACATTACAAATGTTTAAAAATTCTTAAATGCCAATTAACCTACTATTGCTGAATGTTAGGATTCCTTTGATACGTTGAAACTCTTGTATAAACACAATGATTCGTTCATGGTTTGCTTATAGTATCTACTTTCATCCTCAGAGAAAAAAAACGGCGGTCAAAGGGCATAAGCGTAGCGCCAAATATGAATATTTTCTTTTAAATACCATGTAAGAATATTTTACAGCGGCATCAGTGGAGTGTAAGCTGATACTTAGATTTAGAACTGGGTAAAAATAAGTAAGATTTACAAACTAAACTTTTAAAACATTTAAATATTAAATAGGGTGTTTAGAATCTCTACCAACTTTGGAGGTTGATTTTAATTTAAAAATAGGAAAAAACTTAACAATATTATTATTATTAAACTTTATTAGCTGTATTTTTGTCTATATGCACGCCCTGGCATGCGTACAGACGTTTACAAAGCAATTTTTTGACCTCTGACCTCCTCCGTTCCGAGATTTGACCATTAAATAATTGTTTTTGCTTGCTCTGTTTTCTGGACTTATAATATATGTGTTGTTTTATTAATGTAATTGGTGGTGGGGACTTGTCTCCCGTTTTCTACTGAGATAAACAATATAGATAGACGACGAAAAAAGGCTCTTTTAATCATGATTTAAAGCTCTAAATAGATTAATTATTAAATTTGGAAAAGAAAATATTTTCATAAGTAAAATATTATAGGGTGGCCGTTAATTTTTGACCCATTTTAATTGCTTACAACATACATATAGTTATGAAGATGCGGTTTTCGAATATGAGAAAAAAAAGTTTTTGCAGATTTTTTGTTTTTAGGTTTAATCGGAAATTATCTTAATTTTTATTTTTGATTGAAACACTCTGTATATTTTAACATTGTTGGACTCGTAACACAATTTTAAATAAGAATTTAATATTTTTAAAAGCTTTTACGACTACTTGAGCTTTTGAGAGCCAATTGTAATGTTGCATCTAGATGGCCATGTGCTTTTATTGATAAACTTATTTTTAATTTGCTCGCAAATAAATAGGTATTTCCGCTTAAACCAAAAGTGACTAGAAATCGAAAAGTATGCAAAACCTCTGCTCTTTGCATAGTTATGGTTTGTCCAATAAATTTGTTGACACCTGGATTTATTAGAAACTTGCAATAACACTATACAGGATGATTATTCTTAAGTCGCCACTATTGCTAACTTTATGATTGAAGATACGAACTCGATTTAATTAGTAAAGTTTAAGTACTTTTTCCGCTGATTAACGTGCTGCCAACCGAAAAACAATTAAACATCAGGTTTTCGATTTATTGCAAAAATACTTTTTTTAAATATAGCACACTGTATATTATTTTACCTTTTAAAAGATCTATCATAGAGCTTTAAAAAAGTTCATATGTTATATAGCCAATTTTAAATAGTTTCGGAAATATGGTCATCTTCGAGAATTTAATAGAAAACTGGCATTTTTAAATAAAACGCACTGTATATTGCTTCACCATTAAATAGATATTTTAAGCTACTTTAAGAAAATACCACAATTGATATGTCTATCTCTTTATAGTTTTGGAATTATGGCCATCCAAATGTAAAACGTAAAAATAGTAGATACAGTGTCTATTTTATCTTCGACACTAAACTTAATGCTTATCAAAGTCGGTCTATATAAGGTCACGACATTTGGCCATATTGCTTTGACGTGTTATGACGTCACATCTCCCATTTTTTGGCCATGTTGTTCAGTACCGGAGATATACAGTTTATTGTATTAGTAGAACAACACGTTCATACAACATTTTTTAGTTATTATTAAGTTGTAAATTCTTTTACTTTAAATAAAAAACATTTTGAATTACATCTTTCAACAAATATCACTACCAAAACAATGCAAAATGAAATGCGCAAATTCTAGACGCCACTGGATTGATCATCCATTACCCAGTCTTGCCAAGCTTTTCTCCGTGGAGTGCCCTTCCTTGCGTCCCCGACCTCGAACCGCCTAAAAGTTGAGGATATGTCGCAACCTTATAAATATAAACTAACCTTGGTGCTTATAGCTTAGAACTGTAGAAATAATGAAAATTTAACATATTTTTTAAATTGTGGTATTTTTCGAAAGTCTTTTAAATTATATCTATTTATTGATGATGCTATTTAAAAAATCGCAGTTTATTATACAAATTCCTGAGAATGGCCATATTTTCCAAAATTATTTAAAAAATTATAAATAGTATGTGGATTTTTTTCAAAGCTATTTGATAGATCTTTCAAATGGTGATATGATATACAGGGTGTTTCATTTAAAAAACAGTAATTTTTACAATAAGTTAAAAACCCGATGTTTAATTGTTTTTCTTTTGGCAGCACGTAAATCAGCAGAAAAATACTACAACTTTACTAATTTAACCAATTTTGTATCCCCAATAATAACGAAGTTGTCAATAGTGCCGACTTTAAGTTTGATCACCTTGTATATAGCACGTTTATGTTACGAAACTTACACTCGCTTAACATTGTTTCGTAGGTTCAATTGATCATTCAAAACCACAATATCCGACAAATACATTTAAATCAAAACCGCAACTGTCAATCCGTTGCTTTTGTTTAAATCGCTCTAGTTAAATGTCCAAAAATCTTTGAGCGTTAAATTGCAATGTGAAAACGAATATTTAAAGCGCATACAATAGTTTAAAACATGGTAATGGATTTTATTCTGAGCATTATCATGCCTTCAGCAAATTTGGTTTATACAGGACTTATTGTAAAAACAGAACAAACCATTTTAACAAAGAAATCTAGTCCGTTATTGCTGGCTCGACAAAGAAAACCAATTAGCAAACGCAAGTTTTAGCTGAGATCTTAATACCCTTCTATACATAAAAATATACACTTTTTGTAAACAAAAACACACATGGCTTTAAAACAAACCGAAAGATTTGAGCAGAGTATACAGTGTGTCCCAGGATAGGTGTTACAAGAGGACAAATGTACCAAAGATTATTGAATTTTAAAACGAAATTTTGGGAAAACTAGTCGCCTGATCCTAAACTAATAAATCTAAAATTTAACACCAATTGGTATACAGGGCGAGTTATAACTAAAAATATAGGAAATGCCCAAAAACTAACTACTTTTATTTTTAAAAATAGAACAAAATTGTATAAGTAAATGTTGTAGATAATTAAATTTTATGTCAAAATTTGAAGTTAAAAAAATGTAATTGTCAATTTTTTACATTACGTATTAAAACTTAAAAAATTAGCAAGAAGAAGCGAAATTTAAGGGAAATTTATTAATTTTAAATATATTTTTTTTTGATGCCTTTGGCCAACTATTTCAAAACTGCTAATGCATAATGTTAAAAATTAACAAAAATATTTTTTTGTACTCTAATTCTTTAACTTTAAATTTTGACATAAAATTTAATTCTCAACAACATGTCCTGTGCTTGTACTTGTGCTATTTTTAAAAAATAAAGGTACTTTACTATTGGTCATTTCTCATATTTTTAGTTATAACTCGGCCCTGTATATTACCAATCAGAGTTAAATTTTGTATTTACATAGTTTCCGGACCATACGACCAGTTTTCCCACAAGGACGATTAAAAATTCCAAAATTTTTGGTCCATTTGTTCGCTTGTAACACATATCCTTTGACACACTGTTATACGAAGATAAACCTAAAAAGGAAATAAACAGAAGTCTCCGGAACACATTACACTTACTTCAGGCGATAGAACAATGTGCTAATAGTCTAAGATCCAAATAGGAACCGACCTGCAACCATCTGTTTACCGGATAACCACTATTTTATATCAATTGTAGTATTTAAACATATGTATTGCCACTGGCTTCCCTAAAAAAATATGTTCTGGTTAGTTCTGGTTATATAAAATGTATAGAGTCGTTTTCAGGAAAAAAATATGCAAAAAAAACTTAATTGCTGTTTAAACAATTTCTAGCCAATATACAAACTGGTATCATGTATCGTCGTAATCAGCATTTTATTTCAAACATGACTCCGCAAAAACATATGAAAATAATGTTTTATACATTTACGTTCATACCTTCAAGTTTACATGTTCAAACAAGAAATGTAAAAAACTAGGATTAAATACTATTTTCACTTTTTTTTTTAAGTAGGAACAGTAAAAACACAATAATTTACCCTTTAATAAAAAATAATGTAAATAAGCATCCAACGGCTTTATTAGGTGTTTTTATTCTTTGGCAACTAAACCCAACTGCAGATGATGCCAGAAATATTAAGTTTCGTACAATGCCTTGTTACAAAAAATACATTTTTATAAATTTTATTTGGCAATATTTAAATTTACTGTAAAAATGTGTAAATTATAAAAGCCTAAAATACAAAATAAATTAAAGAAACTTTATCAAAAACACATAGAGACTGTTTTTGCCTGTTTATAAAATATTTACTACAAATCCCTAACGGCTTAATTTCGTCACAGCTGTCCATCTGAATCACTTTTAATTTGTTTATGAAAAAAACGCCGTTTCGCATTTTTATAGCTAGTTAGTGTCGTATTTTTAGCCTGAAATTATAGCTCGTTTTATAATAAAAACGCGCTTTATGTGGGTTAAATTATGTTGCAAAACTTTTTTTTTTACAGTCTATTGTTTGATTTTTCGTAACCTAATAAAATATTATCTGCATTTTATGATATATTGAATAATTTTTCAAAGTGTGATAAGGTATGAAATACCATATAGTATGTAACCGTATGTCCTAAAAGTTTTGGCACAAAACTCATTGTCTTTAATTTTAACAAAAACAAAATAATATCAAGTTGTCTTTGAAAACAAAAGTTTATTTACTTTATTTACTGTCAGTTGAGATTTATTTATTTTGAAGTTTTCGCTTTAAGATGTCGTATAAATTAGAAATAGGAAAAAGTATCTACAAGTTAGTTGGGCGGATACCCCAAATCTGTCGAATATTCCAGAATGAAAACATTTCACGCAGAACCATTTATAGAACAATAGCGGAGTGCGAGCAGGGAATACCATGTCTGAATCTCCCAAAGTGGAAGACCACGTGCATTTACCGCACAGAGGTCAGAGAGATTGGTGAGAAGAGCAAAAAACCAGATTGGAATGTCAACGAGGAGACTGGCTAGGCAATACAGATCTTCTAAGAGTACGATATCGTTGGAATTGAGGAGGAATGGTCTTAAATATCGAAAGAGACGTAAGTGCCCCAAATACTCTCAAGCGCAGCTTCTTCGTATACCAAGATGTTGTCGTCAACTGAGGCGGGTACATTTTGCCAATGAAAAAATCATTATTTTAGATAACGAAAAGTATTTTACTTTGAGTAATTCTGGAAATGAAGGGAAACGATGGATTTTATACGGACAACGTAGAGGAATGCCCTGACAATGTTAGATACAAACATAAAAGCGAAATTTGCAGATAAAATCCTTGCCTGGTGCGCAATTTCTAACAGGGGTGTATCCCGACCTTTTGTGGGAAGAGTGAGGGATGAAGCTTTGAATAGTCAGAACTATATTGATAACTGCCTTTCCAAATTGCTTCAGTTTGTCCGCGAACATCATGCTAATGACGATATCATGTTTTGGTCAGACCTAGCATCATGCCATTACTCAAGAGATACCCAAAACTGGCTTCGACAACACCACATACCTTTTGTCCCCAAAAACGATAATCCTCCAAACTTGCCGCAGGCTCGCCCAATAGAGCATTTTTGGGCTCTACTGTCCTAGAAAGGTTTATCATGGAGACTGGGAAGCACAAGATGAGGAACAATTAAGACGGCGAATTTACGAGAAATTAAGAGAAATTGAACTGAATTCCGTCCAGGACCTCATGAGAGACATTCGAAGAAATTTGCGTCTGGTAGAGCAGAATGGGCCACTCCACATAATTCGATAGTATAGTTTAGTTAAGTATTGAGTTGTAATTTATGATAACTAGTTAGTGTTAAAATAAATTTCTTCATTAAAAAAAAACCGATAAATATTTTGTGCCAAAACTTTTAGGATATACGTTACTTTAACATTTAACAACTTAATACTCTAAAACTTGTAAAAATTAACAATTCCAAACAATTTTATATTTTGATTGTTTTTGTTTTAGTCTTTTGCTTTGTCTTTTATATTTTAATAGAGTATCTTATATAATATCTGACCTAATATCGTACAATTTTTTTAAAAAATCTCATTTACAGCCTGGACAAATGGCTTGTCTTATAATAAAAACGCGCTTTATGTAGGTCAAATTATGTAACAAAAGTTTTGTTTTGTTTACAGTCTATTGTTTAATTTTTCGTAACCTAATAAAATATGATTTGCATTTCATATTATATATTGAATAATTTTTCATAATGTGATAAGGTATGATATGCCATATGGTATGTATCATTTAACAACTTTTAATGTTAAACTTAACAATTCTGGACAGTTTTAAATTTTGATATTTTCTTTTAGTCTTTTGTTTTGTCTTTTATACTTTAATAAATATATCTTATACAGGGTGTCCCGTAATTAATTGGCAAATGTTATTGGTTTCGTTCTACAGGGTGTTAAAACTATTTTTTACCAAAAATTTAGTGAAATATCTTGGAATTCACTGGACAGAGTTAAGTGAAATTTGGTGTACTCTTATTATTTGGGATGACGAACACAAATATGATATATATTTTGCCATTACCACTAGATGGCGCCACATACAATAACATTGATTGATTAAAATGGTCATAACTTTTTTGACCTTCCTGTATGCACATTTGCGAGTAGAATTAATAAAACAGCATTTAATTTTAGTCAAAAAATGTATACTTCTTTGATTTCCACAAAATAGACCGTTTTCGAAATAAACGACCTTTTTCATTAGGTTACTGTCAGGAATTGTGGCAAAAGATTGTGGAAGGAGTCAATATCATCAGGGCCCAAGAAGGATTATTATTTGGAGTCAGGCAAAATTTAAATAAAAGAATTAGACAATGTGTCCTAGTGGATGGTGAACATTTTGAACATTTATTATAATCACTAGCCTTTTCTAACTCTATCGTTGTTAATTAAATTTTAGAGTATTTATGCGCAACCTAATAAAAAAGTCGTTTTATTTCGAAAACGGTTTACTTTGTGGAAATCAAATAGGTATACCTTTTTGACTAAAATTAAATGCTGTTTAATTATTTCCACTCGCAAAGAGTTAATGGACCATTTTAATCAATTATTGTTATTGTATGTGGCGCCATCTAGTGATAATGGCAAAATTGATATCATACTTGTGTTCGCCATTCCAATTAGTTTTAACACCCTGTAGAACGAAACCAATAATATTTTGCTAAGCGATCTTAAGTTCAAACGCTTTATTTCCATGTCAGGTATTCTACATTAACCTATGTCTAATTAATTACGGCACACCCTGTATAATATCTAACCTTACATCGTACAAAATTTAAAAAATCTCTATAGACAGAAATGTTATTATAAACCAAGTTATAAGAAAGAACACATAGGAAATTAAAAAACAAAACAAAAAGTAGCAAGTTTAAATTGCAAGATAGCGAACTGCGGTTTTCGCCGGTAACATTGGTTTAAAAACTATGCCTAAATGAAGATTTGTTTTTGAGTAAAACCTATAGAACAACATAATTATGCCTAAATGAAGATCTGATTTTGAGTAAAACCTATAGAACAACATATTTATGCTTTCTAAAAAAAAAAACTTAATTTGTACAGTATTCTATAAGGACAAATAACAAACTGTATTTTTAAAATTTATTTTTACACAAAATAAAGGTATTTTAATAAAATTTAGGTAAAAACATTATTTGTTCTCCCCTAAACTCGTGCTGGCAGTACATTAATACTTAAAATCAATTTTTGTGTTGCTTTATTTCTTGGACGCTATTTCGGATGCCAAGTCTGTTATAAAAGGATTCATATAACTAGCAAAAAAAAGATTATTATCTATTTTAATATTTAACACAAAATATTTGTTTCTTCAGGAATAATATTAAATACCATATAAGTTGAAGTGAACAGCAAGTGCTTTTTGTAGCAGTTATTTTAGGGCTCTCTAATAAAATTAAACCAATAATAATGTTTTACGGTACTTTCCGTATATAGTCTTTTAAAACGTCACTTAAAAAATATATTTTAGGCTGACTGTACAGGGTAGTGCCTTTTTGTTGATCTGGCAGGGTATATAGTGAAAACTAAAAAAGAACAAATTTGATTGCGCAACCTCGATTTCAATTTTTTAATATATAAGATTAATGTATTATAATAATAAGGTCTGATTCTATTTATGAATGAATAAAAAAATTAGCACAATTCTTAAGTGGATTTATAAGGTGTGTAGTGGTCTCAAGTTTAATTAAGGATTAAGGAGATAAATATTCAACAACCAACCAGAACTACTTTATGCGTTGGTGGCAAACGAAATAATATGAAGACAAGGTAGATTTGATATTATTATATTAGTTTTTTAGGAGTATTTTTGTTGGGGCCTTTTATTCATTCATTAAATATTTAACCTAATAATAATAAGGTAAATACGATCATAAACATTCTATGACCCGTATATCCTTGGTCAAAAAGTGTAGGTACTTTTCCTAATCTGGCCTTTTTCTTTGGGCAGGTAGACGAGAGGATTCTGGTCGAAAATACACCCGCCGAGGGGCTATTCTTAAATTTTTGTAATGTTTAACTGCAAATGGAAATTTTACAGTACATATTAAATTTAGTGCGTTTCTCTGATATCATAAATATACAAAATCAGAAAAGGCCAAGAGTTATAAAAACTATACGGAATTGATTTCCATTTTAAATGTAGAGTCAGTGCAGCAGCGGCGCTTTAACTGCCAAATGATGAATATTTTGTCCATTTCCATGGCATGATTTTCCATTTACAAATCTATTCAAAAACATTAAACTTTAAGTTAAAATCTCCTTTGTAAATATTTATTAAAATCTGTAAATTGTTTCCTTTGATATGCTATTTGATAAGTGTAAAACTGTTAAGAATTTTTCGTACTAAGGATAAAGCATCGGGATTAAATAGATAATTATTTTAAAAATAATTTTAGTTTTAGTCGTAACTTTATTGCTCTTTTTCCACGGGAGGAAGTAAATATTTTTCTTTATTTTTAATAATGTAGCATGTCAGAACTAAATGATGGAAACATACTTTGAAAACTATATTTGTTCTAAAGGTATGCGCGCATAAAAAAGTTTACTTTCCTCACCCAACTGAATTTTGAGATTTGTTTCCACATACCTACATACCTTGCTTTAATACGATACATCATATTTCCCGAACTACATAACCCAAGAAATTGCTACTTTTACGTCTTCCACGTGCCCATACGAAGAGCAACTTCCTTAAAACTTTAAAATTATACTTCGTAAGTTCACCTACAATGTCCAGGTCGGGTTAACAGAGTTAAGGGACTCGTAACTTCTCTCCAACTCGAGACGTGTTTCGGCAAAGTTAAAACAAAGTTAAGAAATAACAGACTGGAACGTTGAAGTATTTTGGGTAAAGAAAAATTGTAAAGCAATACAATTACAGGGTGACCAAAACAGAAAAGTTTTAGAGATATATACACTAGTAGAATAAAATAAAGGATACAAAACAAAATACATTTTATTTTTGTTTTTCCAGTGGCTGTATTTTAATTAAAAAAAGATCGTACTAAAACTTAAACAAAAAATATTTTAAAGCCTAAAGTTTCCAGTTTTGAGATCTTATAATGTAACAAATTTTTAAGCAATGTGTACTGCGCAACTCTAATGAATACTGAAACAAAATTGGTTCTTATTTTTGGTCTAAGAATTTTTTTAAACTTGACTAAATGTTTTTTAATGTTCGACACGACACTTCTTGCTAAGATGTTGAACTTTGAATAAAAAATGATTTTTTTGTCATTAACCATCAATACCTTAGCAACCACTGATGGCACAAGCAAATTAAAAGAGTTTTAAAGTCTTGAGTAAAGTCTTTTAAATTTCTTTTATTCTTAACACCAATTTAAAAAAATTAAGAAAAAATGGATTTTATGGCTTTTGGGATAATCAATTGTTTTTTTCATAACTTCAAAGACTTTTATCAATAAAAATGCATAAAACAACTTACAAACATTAGTTTGAATTCTGTTAAATTATAATTATCTAAAATAAAAATCGTCATCCTATAATTTTTCTTTAAAAACTCGATCGAATAAGACAGAAAAACGGCTCGATGGATTGAATTACAATTTTGCTGTTTTTGTAGGTATAATAAACTATAAAAGGCATACTTTACATTACTAGTTTTCTTGGTATTTTTAACTTAGCGCTTGATTATCAAAAACCCACCCACAGCCTTTTTTGGATTTTTAAAATAAATTCAAATATAAAAAAAGCAAAAAAATCATGTTTTATAAATTTCAAACCGGTTCAAGTTTCTTGTGCCATCAGTGGTTGCTGAGATATTGACAAAAATATAATTTTTCATTGAAAGTTCAATGTCTTAGTAAAAAATGGTCGTATTAATCCTAAAAAAACAAACTAAAGCTAAATGAACAAGTTATAGATCCATATAGTGGTCAAGTTGAAAAAAAAATAAAGTTCTTAGACCAAAAAAAGTGTCGAAGTCTTAAAACTTAAAACTTTTAGCTTTAAAACGTTTTTTTTCGGTACAACCATTTTAAAGCAAAATACAGCCACTTAAAAAACCTCAAAAATTTGGTATCGAGATATTTAATGTCGAATAACCTAAATACACATTTTAATAAACCATTAAAATGTTTTAAACATTTCTGGTTGCACATATTCTAATATCCAAAGATACTTTTTGACACTCTGTATTTGTGTGTATCCTTACAGATAACATTTGCTTCTAACGCAGTGTTTCCACGGGCCACTTTTTGAAGTTGATTATGGGCCACAAAAAGTGGTTGGTGGCCTACTGTCGCCAGCCTGTAGTTCCGTTTCTAACAATGCTAAAATTTTACTCCTTTTTATACGGGCGTTTTCACAACCACAATTAAACTTCTATCACCGTCAGTCGCCGATCCCGTCCACTGACTACAAAACAAATGCAGGGGCTGGACAAACTACTTGTTGTGGTTGGATCGTCTACTATCGAACCACTTTTGTGGTCCATAATCAACTTCAAAAGTGGCCCGTTAAAACACAGCATAAGTAATATAGAAAACTGAATGAAATATTAATATATATTTTTTTTAATTGACCGGAAAATTGAATTTTCACTCCAGTTTTTTAAGCGGAAAATGCTATTTTACAGGACTAATTTACTTTCCGGTCCCTAGTTTACTTTCCGGTCTCTCATTTACTTTCCGGTCCCTGATATCAAAAATCCTGTTAGCCATGACAAAAATTGTCAGAGTTCAATTGTTACTATTTGACAGTTCAAGATATTGTAAAGTAAAGAAAGCATCATTTTGCCAAAATGGAGTCAGACATGGAAAATCCAGTTGAAATAATTGAAGCAGCGTCCTTATTGTCGTTTAAATATAACACTAAAAATTTACACAGTTTTTTTTCCGGTCAATTAAAAAAAAAAATAATGTACGATACTCGACCGGAAATAATTTTTACTGGTCTCCTCAAAACTACAGGACTCGCCTACGGCTCGCCCTGTAAATGTTTTTCTTTCGTCGACCCGTAAATACCATTTTCCGGTCTAGTAACGTAAATAGCTATTATTATTTATTCTTAGCTCTGGTCTTTTCTGATCCGATTTGCCAGTTTTTTCCGGACTATAATTTCCAGGGCTTTGTCTTTGGAAAATCGAGATAATCGAGCTCGTAGCTCCCAGAAATTTCAAAAACATGCAAAATATATAATCGATGCGATGCATAAATTGACAGCTGTCAAGCCAAGAACTGCTACTGGTATTACGTACAACCGGTCACTGTCAAAACTGACGGTTCAAGCGGAGGGCGCCACCGTCCCCGGCCGTTACGAAAACACGTGCACACCACCAAAATTTAGAAAACATCAGGCTATAGGAATCTTCGCTCCAGCGCTTAGCTCAAGAAGAAAGATGCCGTCAATTTAGCGTGAATCTTTACTCGATCCCCGAAGGTAAAAACGCCCGTACAGCACCTCCAACCGCCACCCCGGGAAAAGGTATGTAGTTTTCTACGCAACATCCGTACTGTTTGAAGATCGAACAAAGAGTAATATGAAAATTTTAAAGAGCGTAAAATTCTAGTATTAGGTATTTAAAATTAAGCAGCTTGGCAACAACGCAATTTTAATTAAGTGCCCTCATAGGAAACTTTTGAACTTTTTTCAGGTTATGACATTTCTTAGTCGTATTTTGCTTGCTGTTGTTGAAGTTAGTATCGTATTTCTTAATAATGATATATATATATATATATATATATATATATATATATATATATATATACATATATATATATATATATATATATATATATATATATATAAATATATATCTATATATATATATATATATATATATTTATTTAATTTTATTTAATAGATAAACAAACAAAAATATAGTTAATAAAATAAAACAAGAAATATACTTTGTTCATAGTCACATTAAAGTGACTATGAACAAAGTATATTTTTTGTTTTACTTTAGTAATTTAAAATGTACGCGTCGAAAGTAACGGACGAAACCATAAATTCTTTAAAAATATAGTTGAGTGTACAACTTGTGTGTGCTAACGTGGTTGTCATTATCGATTCCGTATAAAATTCTGCAATGAAGGAAAACGTACGAAGTCGGTTTTGTTGTGTTAACAGTTTAGGTATAAAGAATCCGGAACTTACATTTCGTAGAGTTATATAAGATTATTTGGAACGCTGACTGTGAACCATTCTTTATTTTATTTAGGTTGTTGGACAATCAAGCCTAATATTTTTGAAATTTCATACCTTGTTTTTAAAACGCCAAGACACAAACCAAAAATAAGGAGTTTTCTGTAAATATTTTCACTATTTTAGATCAAGATGCCCATTTTAATTAGCTGATTGGCCGTGTTGCAACATTGTGTTTTCTGATTTAAATCGTAAATATTATTATTATTATTATTATTTTTGATAAATATAACACACAATTATATTTTATTTTAAGCACTTACCTATTGTAGTAAGGACAGTGAGTGAATACAGAAAAGCCTTGGCGAAGGTCCATTCGAATTGTTCGGAGTGCCTTCCTCTATCCTTTGTCACCATCAGAGGTTGTTGGTGGGCCATTTCTTCTTCCATTGATTTTAAAAGTTCGTTTTGAAATCTACAAAAATGTAAATATTAAATAGTACAGATAGACATACAGAGACATACGCTACGGGGCAAGATTTCACTTTTAAAAGCGCAAATTTGGCCTATCGAACGCCGGCTAGCTCGCGTAAAGCTGGTAATCCATTTTAAATGTTTCTTCTTTTTAAAATTTTTTTAAATTTGTCTCCGGATTGTAAAGAAAACTTGGAAAATTTATAATGGACAAGTTCCCCCAGGGATGCGCTCACTAAAAAAAGAACAATTCTTACTATTGTCGTTAAGTTTGGAGAAACGGGGATCGTGGAGAGATCGCTCTAAAATAGGTTAGGAATTAGAGAATATTGATCGATTAAAAAAGTGTCAATAATGATCCAACCAACTTCAACCAGAAGATGATTAAATGACTTGACCTTTAAGATCGCCCGACTTACCGGCGCCCGATTTCTTTCTGTGCAGCTACCTAAAAGAAAGAATATACATAAAAAAATCGCGGACACTTTAGAAACTGAAAGCAAATATTAGAAAAGAAATTCGAGCAATACCAATAGAAACGTTGACCTTAATGATAAAAAATGTAGTGGTTAGAGCAAGGCTGTGTAAAGAAGAAGAAGACGGTCATCTACGAGACAATATTTTTTACACATAAATTTTTTAATCTTCGCGTAGCATATGTCTACCTGTGATATTAGGAAAATTTTTACAGGTGTGGAAACGAACTGGTCAAACATAGGAATTAAAAGCATAGGAAATATTCGAGATGAAATGTGTGTTGTTTACGTCACCGTCCAACGAAAGATGAAAGCAGTGTAAGCCAGGAGCCTCTGATTTCGTTTCGATCAAATTGGAGTGTTCGTTTCAGCGCTGAATTTTAAGAGAGTGTATAGGAGGTTGGTGAAAGGGATTCAGTGCACGATTTGCCTATGATCGACGGTTTGGTTTCTATACCGGTTTCTAGGGAACTGATATTTTAGTATTTTTTGGTTGAAACAACGAAAAAATCACGTACCTAGTTATTTCTTGAGCAGCTAATATAGTCCAGTTTTCTTTATACAAAATATTAAGCCCCTCAGTAATAATCCACAAATTTTCTACAGTTTTGGTCCTAGCTTTATCATTTTTAGCTTTTAGTTCTGAACTTTCATTTACAGCTTTCTTATTATTGGTTACTGTTGCTAAAGACGTTGTTGCTAAGATCTGATGTTGGTAGTTTTGACCACCTGAAAAAAGTATATAAAATAATATTTTTAAATTAGGTAAATACTTCATAAGTTGATATAGGTATATAGTGCATTTTAATGAAATATCACCGGCAGCTTTACTCAATTATAATAAAAATTTGTACAAATATAAGAAAAATACTGCTGTCTGACGGTTTTATCCATTAACGTATATGAAAACCGCCAAAAATCTAAAATAATTTGTTATTACCGGCGGTTATCGGTAGATACCGCCGTCCGGGCCGCATTTAAATATTCCACTATAGGATTCGGCACCCGTCTTACTCCTGATTGGTCACATTTAAAATATAATAATGGCGCCCTATTTATTGATATGTGTGGTGCCGAAAACCGAGTTACCTCCTCTTCTTTTGAACTTAGCCCGATATAGAAAATTATCAACTTTAATTAACTCCTTCATTCTAAAGTAGGTAATACAATAATTAATAATAAATTTTAATTAATAGCTGAATATAAGCTCTAAATATTACTATATGTGTTTACATAGAAAATCTAAATTAGGAATGAAAAGAATAAAAAACAAAATGCATCATACGCAGTATTCCAACAATCAACTCTAAATTTCAGCACCGCTCGCACATTGTACTACGGCTTTCGGCACCGCGTATTTCGATAAATGTGGCGCCATAATGAACTTGACCAATCAGGAGTAAGACGGGTTCCGAATCATATAGTGGAATGTTTAAATGCGTCCGGGCCGGGGGCTGGGCTTTTAAAAGCTATTATTATCCGCCGAGAAATAGTTAGAGTTAACCTTAACTTAATAATTATTTATTTTGTTGGGCCGTGTAAGCATGTAGTTTTCTTGTGGTTTTATTGTTTAATATTTTTTTGGTTTTCATTTGAGACCTACAAAAATTTTGCTTAGGCTATTCATAGGTATTGAAAAAAAATCATCATTTTGGAAAAGAGAAGCCAGGAGTATTATAGCGGCAAGAAAAAGCTGGGCGTTTTGTAAACTAGAACTTAAGTATTACCATTTTAAAGTATGCATGTATTAAGGTTAAAAGAAACTTTAAAATTCTTAGGAAAAAGAAAAAATTTACAACATAAATAATTTATAAACACTGCCAATTTCTTCAATTATATTATTAACATTTTTTTTTATCCTTGGACAATCCACGAAGACTAAAAGCCTAAATACTAACGTACCGTAGGTGTCTTAAGCAAGGTAAGAGAAAGTTTGTTAACACGGGACTTAAAAACTTGAAGATATGGGGGAGAAGGAAAGACCTCCGCTGGCAGTAGGTTTCACAGTCTAGAAACTCTAGGGATAAAAGAACGAACGAAATGGGAAGTTCGGGGCCTGTCTAGTTGGACTGTATACGGATGCATACGTGCGGCACCACGAATTTCTCTGTTGGGAGCTGCAAGAGCAGGGACTATACTGGATAATTCGTCGGAGAAGAAGCCGCAAAAGTATCTATAAAAGAGCGATAGATCTCTCACAGCTCGACGATGGGCAAGAGAAGGAAGTCTTGGAGTAAGTAAAGGATCATTAATAAGGCGAACAGCTCTCCTTTGAATGGCATCAAGAATGCTGAGTGTTGTAGGGGATGCCATTCCCCAGACATGAGAACAATATTCCAGAGAGGGTCGAATTTGGGACACATAAAAAGTGTATAAGTTGGAAGGAGAAATTATAATTCAATGGGCCCAATAGGTACAGCGGTAAATACGGTTATGGGTGTCGACATGTAAGTCACAGGTTCCGAGTTCGAATTCCGGGTACCTAACTATTTTTTTCTTTTTGTACATTTTTTCTAATTCCTTTCTTTTATTGTTTACAATTTAATTTTTAGGCAGGTAATTCTCACTTTTAAGAATCTGATAAGTTATTCCTTCGCCTTTCCTGCCTCATAACTTTTTTAAACTGCTTTTGGGGATGTAAAATATTGGGTTTATGTGACGAAATGGTTTTGTAATGTGTTTTTTTTTTTTTAATATACCCCTTAATAAAATGTTGGGATAAATACAATAGTGGTTTTTATACAGGAGTATCTTTTCTTAGCTGAGACTATAAGCCATTTAAAAATGCTATTTTTATTCCTTTATTATATAGGGTTTAAAAATAATTAGTACTATTGTGTAAGGGTTAGTCCGCTCCTGACGACGCGACGTAAGGAAGGATTTTTTTACAAGGACACCATTTTAAGGAGTCCTAACTAGTATTTATCATATTAAAAAGTATTTTATTAGTGTTTTCTTTTTATCTTTTTGACATCCCACGAAGGTCTATGCCTAAATACCAGAATACCGTGGGTGCCGGGTTATTAGATGTTTAACCCATCGTTCCCCTATTCCGTTAACGTTGTCCAAGCACTAAAACATGCAGTTGCATTTCACAGCACCTTTTAGACAACGCGGTAGTGCCACCACGGTCGTTATTTTTAAATAACTACTACCTAAATATGTCCCCCGCTGGGAATCGAACCCCCGACCTCTGGCTTCGAAGATCAAAGCTCTGTTCACTAGGCCACGGGGAGACAATAAAAAATAAACCCTGTATAATTAAATTATCTTAAAAAAAACTATTTCTGGTGGCGTCCTTTCAGGGCCAATATCTCTCTAGAGAGTAGCTTTAGAAAAAAAAAAAACTTGTCACATTTTACATTTTAATGTTTTCTACATGAATCCGACAGACTGCCTACATATGATTGGACACCCTGTATAGAGGGGCTTGTTTTAATTGAAATGCACTGTATCTATTTATATGTAGACTACGAG
Organism: Listronotus bonariensis; assembly: GCA_014170235.1. Taxonomy (NCBI): domain Eukaryota; kingdom Metazoa; phylum Arthropoda; class Insecta; order Coleoptera; family Curculionidae; genus Listronotus; species Listronotus bonariensis. Next base: position 23,073 of record JACEGR010004422.1, read on the forward strand.
TAAGCTAAGAAAAAGCCATGCGGTCATCAGTTCTGTGTCGCTTTTAAGTTATTTCCTTTTTTGCTTGCACACTTTTTAAACGACGAGATTAGGAAGAAATAGTTGATTGCCGTCTTTATTCCTATAATGCCTCTGGCTTTTTCTTGTCTGAACTGTACTACTCTACTATAGAAATTTACCTTCTATAGCTAGAAATATAACTGAGCCTATAAGAGTGTACCCAAATAAAAGTACACATATTCCTACATTTGTCGCTAGGCCTGCCAAAAAGGCTTTTCCTTTTCGTTTTGTTTTCTTTCCCAGACAGTTGCACGACCTTTCTGACGATTTTTGTTGGGACTTTGAAGATTTGTCTCTTCTTAGAGAATTTGTGTTGCTTGGGTTAGATTTTGTTACCGCTGGGTAGGGTTCGTAACAGAAGTGACCTGGAATAAAGAAATTTTTTAAAACAATTAAAAAAAAATTAAACACACATAAAAATTGGGGTATTTTAAAAGAGGTGCTTTTAAAAATATTAAAAACATTCAAAAACTCAACGGTTAATGTTTGTAAATGCAAATATGGGGCAAACTCAAAGTCGTTTTCTCAGTTAAACTTTATCTGACGCCTTTGAGCTTTTTTGGCCTTTTAGACAGCCCACGAAAACCTATACCTTAGTACGAAAGTACCGTGAGTGTCAAGATATTAGATGTGTAACTGATCTTTTCCTCTGTTTTCTCAAAGTTGTCCAAGCACTGAAACATGCAGTTTTTTCCTATTTACGCCACCTTTTAGACAATGCGGTAGTACCACCACGGCCGTTTTCTATTTAAATAACTACTACCTAAAAATATCTTTCCGGCTGGGGATTCGACCTCGGGTCACCTTGGTTTAAGAAAAGTACTCTCACCTCTGCGCTGCAGCGAAAACAAATAGTTTGTCTCATATTTGTATTTATTCTGTAAGAGGTCTCTTTGACAAAAATGGACGAATTTGGTTAGGTTAATGGGCCATATGAATAAAAAAAGCAAGTGCCTTTACTTTATAAGGAATAGACGATTTACTTCAAACGTATGAAAAAGTAAAGCATTTGCTTACAAGTGCGAGTATTTACTTATAGAAAAGTCACAAAAACTGATGCTGCTATTTAGTAGCATCACATTTCTATCAGTAAATGCTCGCACTTGTAAGCAATTGCTTAACTTTATTTATAAGTTTAAAGTTATTCCTTCTATACCTTATATTTACTATAAGCAAAAAGCATTTGCTTCTCAATATTCATATGGCCCAATGGTGCTCCCCAAAACTCATATAAAAATGCCCCAAAAAATGTCCAGGCTGGTTGTTTTTCTTGTACAGAGTGTCCGGACTTCTATGCAATCTTACGGTTTTTGGTTATTACTAGGGATACAGACTTGCGGTTTTTGCGAACTATTTTAACTTTTTGATAAAATGAAAAATAACTTACGACGATTTTTTATGGCATTCCAAGTTTTTGACATACAAGAAGATTTTTTTCATTTTTGGACGCTCCTTCTATTTTAGTTGTCTTAAAACTAACAACAAAAAGGTAAAACTAATGTTAGTAGATATTTTTACGGTAAATCCAGTGGTGTAATTAGATTTATTTAAAAAATTATATTTTGAGATATGAACATAACATGATTTTTCTAATAAAACACCCTGTATATTTTTGAAAATGGGTTTAAATATAAACGCAGTAAAGCCAATCCAAAATATTGGGTTTTAAATTAATTAATAAGTAAAAAACTTAAGAAACCCTAAGGTAAATTGGGATGCTGCGCGATATTTTCATTAAAATAGTTTAACTCAATTTTGCTGTAAAATGTAAATAATTTATGAACATAGGACTAACTTTATTCTTTGGTTAAAAATTCTATATCATGACCCACTATGCGAAATTTAATTTTAAAATTAAATGTTAGGTGTTATGTGTCCTTTAAAAGCTCTTATTCTCTATAATTTAATAAAATAAAAAATAAATAAGGTGTTCCATAAAAAAATCATGTATGATTTATATCTTAAAAAATATAAAGAAAAAAATCTAACCACACCTCTGGATTCTACGTAAAAATATTTACCAATATCAGTTTTTACTTTTGTTGTAAGTTACAAGAAAACTAAAATACGAGGGAGGTCCAAAAAAAAATTGCTCTGTATGTTAATAACTAAGATTGCCCTGAAAAATCTTTTTTAATGTCATTTTCGTTTCATAAAAATAGCAACAATTCGCGAAAACCGCAAGTCTTTAATAATAACTAAGATATATAGTCTGCAATTGCAACGAAATCTGGACACCCTGTACAATGATTTTGTGTTTCCAATAATATACTTCTTAAAAATATAAATATTTTTTAAATCTTTACTTTAAAATAAAAAACGGAAATACTTTTTGCTCTTTTATATTTACTGAGTAATATAACCGACAAAACGAAAAAACCCACCAAAATAAACTTGAAATTACTACTTAAGAAAAATCTTCAGACACTTCATTTGAGTTCTTAGATCTCCCCTTTTTAAATCAGGTATTAGGTAAAAAAAAGGAAATTATACGAAAATAACTGAATAAAAAAGCGGGAGGAACATGAAAAAGAAAATTATTGAGCCCGGGATCGAATGACTTTGGGAAGGCCGTAAAAGGGAGATAAAATGGAAAAAGTCTCAGGTAAGGTATTACGTTTTATTGGTTTTTAATAAGTCGTAAGTGGATTTGGGGATTTATTTTTGGAATTTTCATACAGTGACCACCTAAAAGGTAAAAAGGAGAACAAAATCTTTTAATGCTAAAAATCTTTAACAATTCTAATAAAGGGTATTTTAAAATTCAGGTATCAAATGTCAATGGCTACGTCGGAAATATGCCCCAGTTTGCCATAGATACAGAGTGTTAAAATTCGAGGAAAAAAATGTTATCGTAATTTTAAAACCGCTTTAGATATTTATTTGGTATTTGGTACATTGCTTAACAGCAGCAAAAGACATTTCTTTCTATGTAAAATAATAAAAAAAAAAACACAGTGACGTTTAAACCGTATTTGAATGGACTATTTTCGGAAAAAATGGTACGCCACTGCCTTTTCCTAAAATGAAAATTATTTTTAAAGTCTTCATTAAATTTGGAACAAATTTGATCTTCTGACTTTCTCCCGAACGATGCATAGTTTTCAAACAACAAAAATAAAAGCACTTTGATGCAAGACTAATTTGCAAAAATAATGAAAAAAATTTAAACAGGTTTTAAACTAAAATTTCCCATTATTATTGTAAAGTTTTTATTTACAAATTCGTCAAGCATCAAAGTGGTTTTTAAAACTATGCATCGTTCGGGAAAAGAGTCAGGAAATCAAGTGTGTTCTAAATTTAATGGGGATTTTAAAAATAATTTTTATTTCAGAAAAAAGCAGTTGCGCACCAATTTCTTTCTTAAAAGATAGTCCATACAAATATACAGGGTGTCCCACTGAAACTGCCGCGATCGATTTCTTAAAAAGTATGCTTCAAAAAATTGTTATCATTATAAAGTCAGTAGGGGACATACAACTATAATATTTTGACAGCTCTTCCACTTTCGGTTATACCGGAAGTTAATGTCAACTTTCCTATTTTAAATGAAACACCCTATATATTATTTATTTTTTAAATTCTGCATAAAATTCTAAACATAATTTATGTATAATGTTCTATACCTAACTTTAATCGTTTTTGACTTAATTTAAATTATATGTCAAAAATGACGTTTGCAAGCCATTACAACCATCAATTTCTTCTAAACAAAAGCCTTTAATATGAGTTGGGGTTGGATTTCTTGTAGAGAAAGGACTATTTTGGTAGACTGCATTATTATTTTGACAACTAATAAATACAAAGTGGTCAAAATAAATCGTTAAAAATTATAACGACAAAAACCTTAAAAGTAATTTTTTCAAATGTAAACCCCTATTTGTTATTACCTTATCCTATTAGGCATTAAAAATAAGGGTACAATTGTATATGGATGTCTATTCCAAAAATTTAAAGTTTTTAAAATATTAACGATTTAATTTTTATCTATTCTAACAATGCATTTTTTTAATTGACTGGAAAATTGAATTTTCCACTCAATTTTTTAAGCGGAAAATGCTATTTTACAGGACTAATTTACTTTCCGGTCCCTAGTTTACTTTTCGGTCTCTCATTTACTTTCCGGTCCCTGATATCAAAAAATCCTGTTAGCCATGACAAAAATTGTCAAAGTTCAATTGTTACTATTTGACAGTTCAAGATATTGTAAAGTAAAGAAAGCATCATTTTGCCAAAATGGAGTCAGACATGGAAAATCCAGATGAAATAATTAAAGCAGCGTCCTTATTGTCGTTTAAATATAACACTTAAAATTTACACAGTTTTTTCCGGTCAATTAAAAAAATATGTACGATACTCGACCGAAAATAATTTTTACGGGTCTCCTCAAAACTACAGGACTCGCCTACGGCTCGTCCTGTAAATGTTTTTCGTCGACCCGTAAAATACCATTTTCCGGTCTAGTAACGTAAATAGCTATTAAGTACGGGTAGGTGGGAGGTAGTTGGCTGTGACTCTGCATTTTGTTGTCAGAGCCATCTAGAAGCCAAACTATAAGCCGTATTTAAAAGCATTGTTAATATAGATAAATATTAAATTCTAAATATTTCAAAAACTATGCATTGTTGAAGTACACATTCTTATACAAACTTGTCCTTATTTTTAATGCTTTATAGAATAAGGTAAAAAAAGGTAGGGGTTTCCATTAAAAAAATGACTTTTAGGGTTTTTGTCATAATAATTTTAAACGATTATTTCTGACCACTCTGTATTTAATAATTGTCAAAATATTAATACAGTCTGCTAAAGTAGTTTTTCCCCCAACCCATATTAAAGGCTTTTTTTAAGAAGAAATGTATGATTATGTAATGGTTTGCAAACATCATTTTTGACATAATATTTAAAATAAGTCAAAAACGGTTGGACTTAGATATAGAACATTATACATAAATCATGTTTAGAATTTTTCGCAGAATAAATAATATATAGGGTGTTCCATTCAAAATAAGGAAGTTAACATTACCTTCTGATATAACCGGAACTGGTAGAGCTGTCAAAATATTTTAGTTGTATGTCCCTTACTGACTTTATAATTTTACCTAATTTTCAAAATTTTTCAAAGCTTACTTTTTAAGAAATCGATAGTAGCAGTCCCGGTAGGACACCCTTTATAGTAATAAAAATACTTTTCTACGATCGTAAAAATCTTTTTTAGCCGTTATTAACAGGGCAACACTGTTTTAATCTATCGAAACATCTAGACACGCGGCAGCGTGTTAGGCCAAGTTCAAGAGAAGAAACTGGCTACAGCTTTAAGTGTAATATAACAGAAACCACTTGGTACCTTTTTTGACCTCACCATAACTCAAAACTTATTTAATGTAAACACATAAAACTACGTGCGTGTATTTATATCCATAAGGACAACTAGAAGCCTAAATTTCATGAAGATAACCCAAACGGTTATAAAGATTTGCAGGTCCAGAAGTTGTCAATTTTCCACGGACTAACTGACAAATAGATGAAAAACTTAACCCACTTTTAGATGACTTGATAAGATGAAATTTAAAATTCAGCTCGGTAATTGTGTGTTAAGCCTAGGAAAAAACCTTAAAATTAAAAAAACCTAATAATAGGGAGCGTTAGGGGGTTCCTCAAATAAAAAAGTTTTTTTATTGTGGCGTTTGAGCCGTTTAAAACTTATTAAATATATGTATTGATATATTTGCTATCCAGGCAAAATTGCTACATCAAATTTTAGTGGCAACAAAAACTTAAAAAATAATGCACTCTTCATCAAAGTCGATAATCCTTACCTATCGACATCAATCTTGTTTTAAATAGAAATATTAAATCAAGTCGCCTAGTTTCAAATTATGCCAAATTTGACAACTAATGATAAAGAAATGAGGTATTTAGGAAACTTTTAAAGTACCGCCATCTTGAAGTAGGTTAAGGTATTGTCTTTATATTCTAGTGTTCTTAAGTACTCGTCAGAAGCTTTTAAATAATCTTTACTACAAAGACCCTTATTTCCATTTAATTGCAAGGTGCCGCCTAGCAGCGACCTTAAAATTTTAGTTTGTCAATTTCACTCTAAATTATGGTATTTTTAAATTTTGCTATTTATTATTAAACAAAATGTCAAAGTCCAGGAAAAAAATGATTTAAGAAGTGCACAAAAATGTTTGTCTAAGTTTAGGCATAATTCCCTCCTTAGTCATAGCTTTAGCAATATTTTTTTAGATTAAAATATTATATTATATATAAAACAGTTTTAATTTAGTCAAAAGTTAAAGTAAAAGTAACTTCTGTTTTGGATCTTAGACTATACAAATTTGACCTAATGTAACAACCCTGTGAGACTTTATACGCATGCAAATTCTATCTAGATTCTTACTTCCTAAATCCATTCCTGATAAAGACTGATTTAAAAGAAATTTAGCTGATCCCTACCCTATGCTAATAGCTTACCTGAGTCCTTTTCCATTTTATAGCCGTTTGTGGCCCTCTAAAAGTCATTCGATTTGCAGCGCACTAATATGGTCTTTCATGATCCCTTCTCTATTTAATCTGGGAATTTTTGTCCAAGTTCCATTTTAAGGTCCATAATATTGGATTTTCAAGAAAGAAAAATTTTTACTTTCCTAAATAGTGCCTTTTTTTCTTAGTGATTATAGTTCTATTTTGAAAGATTTCTCCGTTGTATTCTATTGGATTTACTTTAATAGCGCCTTCTTAGGTCGTATCTGAAAAAAACAATAATTAGATTTCTTGTCATCATTACCATTTAATATAATAGTTAAATGTTTTAAAGTAAATAATTTTTTTTGCTATTCAGATATTTAATAACAAGTCGTCTATTCTGTTATGAATCCCAAATATAATCAATTTTTTAAATAATAATGTCAATAATATATATATATATATATATATATATATATATATATATATATATATATATATATATAATTATTAATTGAGGTAGCTCTGCTAACTACAGAATGCATTATAAATGGATAAATAAAGTAGTGATGAGCTGCTATACATTCCCTACCAATTTTTGATACACTGTATAACTTAACTTAAAACGTGATATTAAATGCAAAAATAAGATTAGGATTAACATATAAAAAAAAAGAAAACGTGTTATTAGGCTCTCCGCACATGGGTCGGTAAAACAGCGCGATTTTAACAGGCGTCGATCAGCACGTAGGCAAATTAGCCTGTTCAATCTCCAGCATTTGGCGTCCTTTAGTAAACAAATACAATACAGAACCGTTTTGTATTACAGTAGGTAACTCATATTGTGATTGTGTCTGGTTTTTACAAAGGAAAATTAGTATTTCGTCAAGAAATTTTTGTACTAAAGATGGATTTGTTTAATATATTTATTAGATTTGTGGACGAGGTTTAAAAACGTCCTGTATTTTATAGTTATACTTTAAAAGAATATTTGCGAAGAGATTACACAGAAAGAGCTTGAAATGAAATATAAAAACAAGTTAACCTGTCAGGCAACAAAATAATAATAATTTTTGTCTGTAAAATAATGTTTGGTATGATTCAGGCTTTTGGAAACTTTTATTAAGGTGCATTTATACCAAACGAACAAAGAGCCAGAGCAACGAAAGAATGCTCTAAGTCTGTTTACACCAAACAAATTAAGAATAGAATGAGCATTCGCTCGTCTGGTTACGCACCTTTAGAGAGCTGTATTATGGTCCTCTTTGACCCGGTGAGATAATCCAAAGGGATAGTTTTTGCCTTGTCGCGGTCGGGTTCGGGGAACATCGGTGCACTCCGATCGACATATGATTTCATTGGCTGAGAATTAAGTAAAAATTGACCATTTTAACGTATGCTCGTCTCTGCACGGTTGTCGTTGCTTTAAACACGAATATATGCGTACATACTGTCGAATGCTCGTCGAATCTCGGTCTCGTCGCTGTTTCATTACTGGAATGGAATGGGGTCAATTATTGGCTCCCCTAATTATTTTAGAGAAAAATTCTATTAAAGTTTATTGAAGAACATGCAAATCTACGTCCATGGTAAAAACTATAGATTTTTCGGTAAACCCGTTTGCTAGTTAGATGCTAATATATTTTAAAAATTGTTACATTATTATCGCCTCATATTTATGAACAACAATAAAAATACCAGTTAGCGTGACATAACGTTGTCATTTTGAAATTTAGTGCTTTATTATTATCAAAAAACTACAAACTACGCTAAGTGGTATTTTTATTGTTGTTCATAAATATTAGGCGATAATAATGTAACAATTTTTAAAATATATTAGCATCTAACTAGCAAACGGGTTAACCGAAAAATCTAAAGTTTTTACCATGGACGTAGATTTGCATGCTTTTCAATAAACTTCAATAGAATTTTCTCTAAAATAATTAGGGGAGCCAATAATTGACCCCATTAAAAATTACATGTGATTTCCTATGTCCCGCCCGGCGATGCATCACCCGGTATATATTTTTTTAAATTTAAAATGAGCTTTAAACTTAAGTATAAAAAATCTTTTTTTTAATCATCTATTTTTGTATTAAATCTAACATTTCGTGTATAAAATTTTATCATTAATCTTATTTTCAATATAGACCTGATCCGAAATTTTTAATATGAATGAATAATAATATTAGAAGCAATACCCCGTTTAATCATTCTAAATGCAAATAGCTACTAGAGAAATAAATTATTATACAATAAATTTTAATGCTATCCGCTAAAAATAATGAATAATAATGATTCCATGAATATCGTGACAAAGTATATATCTGAAACAGGATATTAATTTAGCCTATGTATATTTTAATGGTATTATCAAATTATTTCGGATTTTGAAACGCTTATTAATTGTTAATTTCGTAAAGTATGTATTAATATAAACAATTTAATTTGTATTAGGTTATAATATTATAACGAATAAAATAAATGCTGTTTTATATTATGGAGGGCATCTAAAAAGTCTACTATAGATACCACAAATACCTGAAGGTATTTAACTTGATTGCGATATGATCAAACAATCCACAACGTGTCCAAAATAAGGAGGGCCAGTATCAGAGTTGGGCAGTATTCGAATACTCGGTATTCGGAATAGTATTCAGAGTATGTGTGATTTTTATTCGAATAGATCTATTTATTTGGTATTCGGTATTCGACCGAATACTTTTTTGGTCGGTATTCGATATTCTGTATTCTGAATATAGCTTTTGAATATTCTGGTCTTCAAGTCCTGGTATTCGAATACTGGTATTCGAATATTGGTATTCATTCGAATATCGGTATTTGAATACTGGTATTCGAATATCCCTATTTGAGTACTGAACAAATAATTAAATTGATATTGGATAATTTTATTACTTAACATTGACGGTATGATGGTATGATGATTAGTTTGCGCATAATCATGCAAGAGCTTTTTTTATCTTTGGAAAAACCATGAAGGCTAAAAGCCTAAATACTAAGGTACCGTGGGTGTCTTAAGCGAGGTAAGAGGGAGTTTGTTGACACAGGACTTAAATACTTGAAGATTTGGGGGGACGGAAAGACCTCCACGGGCAGCAGGTTCCACATTCTAGAAACTCTAGGAATAAAAGAACGAACAAAGTGGGAAGTTCGGGGCCTGTCCGGTTGAACCGCATAGGGATGCATACGCGCGGAACCACGAGTTTCTCTGTTGGGAACCGTGAGTGAAGGAATTATACTGGACAATTCTTCAGAGCAGAAGCCATGGAAGTACCTATAAAAGCGATAAATCCCCCACAGCCCGACGATGGGCAAGCGAGGGAAGCCTTTCTGTAAGTGAAGGATCATTAATGAGACGAATAGCTCTTCTCTGAAAAGAATCAAGAATGCTTAGGGTTGTGGGAGACGCCATGCTTCAGATATGAGAACAATATTCCAAGGGAGGTCGGATTTGGGACACATATAAAGTGTATAAATTAGAAGGAAAAAATACTTTTTGGCTCGAAAGAGAAATCCAAGCTTTTTGAAGCTGCCGTGGCTATAGATACAATGTTTTTATGCCAGTAAAGGTTACTTTCAAATGTGACGCCCACAAGATTGAAGGTGTCTTTGCTTTAAAAAACTTGGCCGCTCATAAGTATAGGATGAGTATTTGATGACTCTTTTCGCGACAAGGAACATGATTATGTTTTGGATGCATTAAAATGGACGAGATTTTTGGCGCCCCAATCCAATATTAAATTAAGATCCTGCGAAAGAGATATCTGCATCGCTCTGCGTTTGTTTTCCAAGTCAGGTTTAGTGATGTGTTTAGGAACCTGAAAACTGGAGTGAAGGGTACTATCGTCGGCGAAACTATGATTGGAATTAGTTGTGGACGAGAGAAGGTCGATGATGTGAAGAAGAAACAATGTTGGTGCCAGAACTGAGCCCTGAGGGACTCCAGCATTTACTTGGTGAAAGCTTGAAGAATGGCCGTCCACAATAACTGATATACGTCGATCAGATAAGTTAATCGTTAATCGTCGGTCAGTTTAGTAAAAAAACCTACCGCCTGCGTGGCTAGTGAGCATTCTACCACTGGACTACCGATGCTTATGAAAGATAGCTGACCCGTGCCCCCGTTGGAAGTTAACCATAATTTCTCGCTGACTTGATATACATATACCATCTCTTTAAAAATGTAGCTTTCTGACTGTGAAAGAATTTTTATAATCGGTTCAGTACTTCCAAAGATTACCCTCTACAAACAAAGGGTCAAACTTTACCTTTTTATAAGATTAGTATAGATTAAAAAGTTTTTTGAATGACAAAATAAATTTGGTTTAAAATTTTACTGCACAATATATTCATTTTCAAAATGTTTTTTTACAAACATATTATTTTTTTAAATAAAAAATTTAGAATAAAAGTATCAAATATGTAGTTGGCTTAATAAATTTAAGGGATATTGAAGATCTGATGTAAAAATGTGATTTATATTAGTTAGGTGTTTCTTTTAGGTCACTCAGATATCGGATGGTTCATGGTCAGACTGGTTATAGAATATCCCATGTAAATTTTAATTTTGGTGCATTTAAATATTGGCTCCCCCATCGATATTACAACAAAATTGTGTAAGACTATTTTAAAGACGTCAATAAAATAAGCTTACACACTAAATTTCGTAATTTTTGAATGGCTTTACTTAACTTGACCTGTTAATTTGTTATTATTTGTTTGGGTCAAATCAACTAATTGGAATTTGACTCATGACGATCGATCGACCTAAAATTTAATACACATTCTTAATCTTGTTCACAGTACAATATTATACAATCTTCATGATTGGAAATCCAAGATAGCCGCAGATACAAAATGGTGGATTACATATTACTTTACTACAACCCCAATGTGGGTATTAATTAAAAAGAGCTTGATTGGTAATATGGAGGCCACTATAAAAAAAAAAAAATTCAAGATGGCCGCCGCCACAAGATGGCTGATTACAAATTTTTCCCCAACTAGCTCAATATGGGTATTAAATGAAAGGGCTTGATTGGTAGAATGGAGCGTGATAGAAAAAAGTCCAAGATGGCCGCTGCCACAAAAATGGCGAATCACATATTTTCCACAACTACCTTATCACAAAATCGTTGGTTAGTTCTAGTTAGTGATAGTGATGCATTAAATAAACTTAATTGAATAGGAATAAAATAGTTGTTTTCTTTAATGAATAGTTTTCTTAAATAACATTTCATTGGCTTATTGAATAAATTAAATAAAAAAATATGGTAAATGATTTTATTGTACTTAAAGCTAAAAAATAATTTGGTCAGTCCTAGCTACCAGATTGCACCAATCTTCTTATCAATCTGGGGTTCTTATCTTACAACAAAATTGTTGGGCACTTGAAATTTCATCATAATATTTACTCTAAATACGCTACGACAAACGGTTTAAATATTTATCTGATCAATACCCCAGATTAATGAGAAGATTGGTGTGATCTGGTAGCTAGGACTGACCAAATTATTTTTTAGCTTTAAGTACAATAAAATCATTTACCATATTTTTTTATATAATTTATTCAATAAGCCAATGAAATGTTATTTAAGAAAAACTATTCATTAGAAAACAACTATTTTAACTTGTGCAGGTAAGTATAAGATTACCATGGAAAATAAACGCAAACTATCTGATGAGAGGCTTAAATTTAGCTCGCGTTTATTTTCCATGGTCAACTTTACCTAGCTGCCTAAATTAACATAGTTGTTTTCTGTCATATGAATTATTCATGTGTTTTTCAAACCTGCTCAAAAATTCTTAGTATAAAAACATCAACAGAATAAATTAGTTTACTCTTAAAATAAACTTCTCTTAACAATTGTTTGCGTTATTAAATTTTAAATTTAAGTAGTTAGTGTTTTGGTATATAAAATTATATTTAAAATGTTTAAAGTTAAGCTCGTTAACTTTATTTTAATAAAAAAGTTTCTATAATCTGTGTGTCTGAATTTGCTTCGTATCTGAGATACAGAGCGGTAAAGTTTAAAAGAAAACAGTATTATATAAATATCTTAAAAACCCTTTAATCTATTTGGTTAAAATTTTGTTCTCTCATTTATTGTACGAAAATGCGTGTGAAGCTTTAACTAGATTAGGAATATTGGATCCAGTGGCATCTCAATAGACACCACAAACAATATAATCAAAAAAAAAAAAGAAACCCCACTGACATTAAATTGTTTTGTTTTTTTAATTGAACAATTAAAAGTAACTTGAATTTATTCCAAAAAGTACCCTTAGGCAACATGATATAAAAACCAAAATAAAAAACAATCAATTATCTGCCTTTTAATTATCCTTATTTACCAAGATCGAAATTATTAGGTAATTTAATTGCTTAAATATTATTTATATTGTGACAACCGTTCAAAAGCTATAAATAAATAACAATTTTTTTAACACGCTTTTATTAGCTTGGGTTGTAACTATCTATCTATGTAACGGAATCTTTGAGCCTAAATTTTACCAACTTCCAGCGATTTAATTTTTTTGAAACTTTGCACACGTATCAAGGACCGATGACAATGCAATAATTTAAAAACAGTATCTCGTTATCCTGATTAGGACCGCCAGGATAAATAAATTCTTTAATACTACTCTTGACAAAATGGCGAAGGAATTTTATAGTGAATAAACTGGAGCATTTATTTTTAAAAAGCTAATTGATATATCGAACTAAAAAATAAAAAATAAATAATAGTTTAAAAAAACTAAAAAAACACGCTTTTATATGCAACCGAACTAAAAATTAGAAAATAATTTTTCATTACAAAGAGTTTGTCACTTCAGAGTAAAAAGCGTGGGGTGCATTTTACTATTTTTCATAACTTTTCCCTCATAGATATTTGTAAATAGAATAATTATAACATTTAATATATTATTTAAAACTATTATTTATTTTATGTTAACTTTGAAGATCAATAACTCTCTGAGAAAGCGCGATAGAACTTGTTTTAATATGAAGTACTTACATTATTTTGGCTCACTCAATCACCCCCACCATTTTTGACCTTACTTTTCCGGACACCTTGTATATCTCGGTCTCTACTATGTAAAAAATATATTTTTTTATCTATTTGTAGGGAATCTAATTCCATACAAAAAGGACCCTTATATAAAGATTTACTAATTTTAAGAAAAATAACTTTTTTGTTTTGAATTTTGTAACTTACTGAGAAATGATTATTATTGACAAGTTTCTACTATTTATTTTTTTTTTTGGACAATCCATGAAGGCTGAAAGCCTAAATACTAACGTACCGTGGGTGTCTTAAGCAGGGTAAGAGGAAGTTTGTTAATATGGGACTTAAAAACTTGAAGATTTGGGGGAAGGAAAGACCTCCGCTGGCAGCAGGTTCCACAGTCTAGAAACTCTAGGGATAAAAGAACGTAAGAAATGGGAAGTTCGGGGCCTGTCCAATTGAACTGTATAGGGATGCATACGCGCGGCACCACGAGTTTCTCTGTTGGGAGCTGCAAGAGGAGAGACTATACTGGATAATTCGTCGGAGCAGAAGCCGTAAAAGTATCAATAGAAGAGCGATAGATCTCCCATAGCTCGACGATGGGCAAGAGAAGGAAGTCTTTGAGTAAGTAAAGGATCATTAATAAGACGAACAGCCCTTCTTTGAATGCTGAGGGTTGTAGGGAATGCCATTCCCCAGACATGAAAACAATATTCCAAAGAGGGTCTAATTTGGGACACATACAAAGTGTATAAATTCGAAGGAGAAAAATACTTTTTGGCTCGGAAAAGAAATCCAAGCTTTTTGGTGGCTATAGATACAATGTGTTTATGCCAGTTAAGGTTATTCTCAAATGTGACGCCCACAAGGTTAAATGTGTCCCCGCTCTGCAAAACCTGGCCACTCATAAGCAAAGGATAAGTGTTTGATGATTTTTTTCGCGACAAGGAACACGATTGTGTTTTGGATGCATTAAATTGAACAAATCCCAATCCAGTATCAAATTGAGATCCTGTGAAAGAGATATCTGCATCGCCCTGCGTTTGCTTTCCAAGTCGGGTTGAGAGATTGGTTTGGGAACTTGAAAAGTGGAGTGAAGGGTACTATCGTCAGCATAACTATGAATGGGATTGGTTGTGGAAGAAAGAAGGTCGTTGATGTGAAGAAGAAACAAAGTTGGTGCTAGTACTGAACCCTGAGGCACTCCAGCATTAATTTCGTGAAAGCTTGAAGAGTGGCCATCAACAATGACGGATATACGTCGATTAGAAAGATAACTGGAGAGCCAAGAGCAGAGTTTAGTTGGAAGACCGTAGGAGGGAAGTTTATTAAGAAGTGCGTCATGCCAGACTTGGTCGAAAGCTTTAGATATATCAAGAGCAACGATCTGGGACTCACCTAGAAACTCAAAAGACTTGTTCCAGTTGTGTGAAACGAAGGAAAGAAGATCTGCTGTAGATCTCTTGTGACGAAATCCGTATTGCCTGTCATGTAAAATTTTAATTTCTATTGAATGTCTTTTTAACGGTTAGATTTATAAAAAAAATTGAAAAACTTTTTTGTAGAGAATACAATTTCCTATAAACATATAAGACAATATACCGGGTGACAACGAAATTATTATACAGCAATTAATTTTCTTCAGTGCAACCGTATAGTTTTTAAATTTAGGAACATTATTTCATCGGATGACAATTTTAGATATAATAGCATCTGTGTATTACTTCCGGTTTAACCGGAAGTGATATAAACTTTGATATTTTAAATGGAACATCCTGTATATTTTCTAGGATTTGAATTCCACAGGTTATTCCTTATATAAAACCTTTAATATGGATATATTTTTTGGTTTTGGAGAAAATGGCGTTTGAAAATGTCTAAAGGACAGCACAATATACAGTTTTATGGAAAAACAAATAAACATACAAAAATAGTTCTTTTAAAAGACATCTTTAGAGACCACTATAAAATTACTTCCTGTTTAACCGGTGTAAGTGCTGTAAAATTTGAACTTCCAAGTATTGTGACGTATACTTTTGAAATATACATAGGGCCACTTTACGTCACTGGGGCAAATATACCATATGGAACTATCTTCTTGGGATCGTGAGACCGGTGAACAAAAAACTAACTTTCCATTTTATCAACTAACTTAATTTAGTACGGGCATACCCCCACTAGGGGTAGCCCGTACGGGGTTAACTAAAACTTTAACTTTATACTTGACTTCACTTTTACCACCTACTTCTTATCTAATACCTTTCTAATTTCTTTTTCTCCTCTTTAAATATTAAATTTTCTAGTGTTTGATTTACATTTCTTCGCGGCCCAGTTTGTTTAATGTTTTTATTTTATTATTATAGGAGTAACCTAGAAAATTGTTTAATTTATACTTTTAAAACCTTGACACCTCACGTATATCTTTATTTAGCAAAATTCCCACTGTTAAGTAACCTAATTAAAATGTATACTTATTTTAAAATTCCCAAAAATGTATATTTTTAAAATTTCCAAAATGTATACTTTTTTATACTAGGTGTTCACAGTATGATAACCCTGGTAATTTTAATGGAACACCCTATATATATTTTTAGATTTAAATTCTTTAAGCTATTTCTGATATAAAATCTATAATATACCCATAACCTATCTTTTTAGTTTTAGGAAAACTGCGTTTCAAAGGTCCAGACGATGACACAATATCCATCAGCCTGTTTATTGGGAGGTCGTTCGGGCCTTTTCAAACTCCGTTTTCTCTAAAACTTAAAAGATAGGTTATGGATATATCATAGGTTTTATATCAGGAATAGCTAAAAGAACTTAAATCTTAAAATATATATAGGGTGTTCCATTAAAACTACCAGAGTTATCATACTTGTAAATTTTACAGCACTTCAGGCAAAGCCGGAAGTAGTATTATAATGGTCTCTAAGGTAGAGTCTTTTAAAAGAATCATTTTAGGCATTTAAAATTTTTGTAATGTTTATTTGTTTTCCCATAAAACTGCATAATGTGCTGTCGTTTGGACATTTTCTAACGCCATTTTCTTTAAAACCAAAAGAGTAAGGTTATGAATATATTAAAGGTTTTATATCAGGAATGACCTGTAGAATTTAAATCCTAAAAAATATACAGGATGTACAATTTAAAATATCAAAAAATATATTACTTCCGGTTAAACCGAAAGTAATACATAGATGCTATTATATCTAAAATTGGCATCTGGTGACACAACGTCCTTTAATTTTAAAACTATACGATTGCACCAAAGAAAATAAATTGCTGGATAGTAATTTCGTTGTCACCCGGTATATTTTTTTATATAGTGGAGACGAAAATATACAGGGTGTCCGGGAAAATGTGGGAAATCTCTTGCACACGTATGGAACAGATGAAAATAACACGACAAGTTCCTATAAAATTTTTCCGTTTAAGCCCCCTGCGGAGATATGATCCCCTAAAGGGGGCAGCTAGAAATCGATTTTTCGTGAATAACTTTTAAAGCGCGCTGTATAATTTGATAATATTTTAGTACGATGCATACTAGTAAAGACCTCTTAAAATAGTGCCCTTGAAACTTATGTCGCTGCTTTGCCAGGGACGGACTAGTTTTTGCACATTATTGATAATATTTTTTACGCCCTGTATGGTGAAGACACAAAAAATATGTTTTTGGGTAGTTTAAACCTTTTGCTAAAAAAAAGGTACTCTTGTTTGACATCGATAAAATGAGCCGTTTTCGAGTAAAAAATTATTTTAACAATAAGAGTTTATTTTTGTTTAATAATACAATATTTTATTTTCGATGTAATTTGTAATTTTTGATTCAGTATTAAAGTCCTCTCGTGGCAGGTCAGGAATTTGTTGCAAATGTTGTTAAGGCGATTGTTTACTCGAAAACGGCTCATTTTATCGATGTCAAACAAGAGTACCTTTTTTTAGCAAAAGGTTTAAACTACTCAAAAACATATTTTTTGTGTCTTCACCATACAGGGCGTAAAAAATATTATCAATAATGTGCAAAAACTAGTCCGTCCCTGGCAAACTAAAGAAGCGACATAAGTTTCAAGGGCACTATTTTAAGAGGTCTTTACTAGTATGCATCGTACTAAAATATTATCAAATTATACAGAGCGCTTTAAAAGTTATTTACGAAAAATCGATTTCTAGCTGCCCCTTTAGGGGATCATATCTCCGCAGGGGGCTTAAACGGAAAAATTTTATAGGAACTTGTCGTGTTATTTTTATCTGTTCCATATGTGTGCGAAAGATTTCCCACATATGCCCGGACACCCTGTATATATTTTTTAATATTAAGGAAAAAATAAAAACCTAAAGGCGAAGGACGTTCCTATTAAAATTTAGAGCTCATACTTTGAGATAATTATTTTTTGACCCACCCTACTGTATATCTAATTTGACTTTTTTATTTTACATATTACACGATTATCAAATTATTAAGCCTTTGAAAACTTTGGGATAATTTTGCCATTATTGTTAAAATATGCATAAAATAAATCAATATCGGCGTTACAGATAAATTCCGTTTTGATATTTAAAATAAAATTATTAATTATTTTCGCTTGGAGAGTTGTATTAAACATTATACGAGAGATTATTTATATTTCCGCCCTCCAATTTACATATGGAATGATAAAAAGTATTGGTTTCTATATGAATATTTGTCACTGTTAATGTAAATTAACAAAAACAAATAACTCTTATTTTTAAACGATAGGCAAGTTAAAAATAGCTTGGAAAGCATAAAATTGACTAATAAGTTTTTAAATGTCCATTGATTTATTTGTTTTGTTCTATCCAAGCCAATTTGTTATTTAATTTAATATACTTTAATAATTTTATTATTTTTTTTGTATTAAATCTTTAGTAAATAAATGGTTTAAACCGTGAGCCAGGTGCAAAATTTTATTAGATATTTTCTCTCAGCTCCTTTCTCGTAAAATGCTTCTACATGAATCGTTGTAAGCGTCAGCCACGTCTCCGACGGTGGAATTGTACATGGTGCTCCAATAAAAAGACCCATATTAAACTTGTGTTTTTTTAAATGGAACACCCTGTATATCACTTTATTTTTGGATTGTAGCAATAAACGTAAAGTAAATTTTATTAGCGTTACCCATTACCAAAAATGTAAGGTTTTAAGATATTAAGGATTTTTTAATATTTTCGACCAAAAGTAAAGATAAGGATTCTAAGCATGGGAATCTCAGTACCTATTGGAGATACAGCTTAGGTTAAAGTAGGAAAAAGTTGTGTTTTTAAAAGCTTATTTACATGCCGTTTAACAACTTGAAAATGTTCATGGCCTGCTGAGATATTTGGCAAAAACGAAAATTTGGCTATATTGATTTTATTTTTTTCTGACTTTATTTGAAGAGATATAAAAAACTAATAACACTTTTTAATTGGCACTTTTTAGCTACTATATGATGGTAATTTTAGATTTAATACCCGACGTTTCGTTTTGAAGAAACCATCATCAACTTTATTTTTTATATGGCTCAAAAAAAGTACACTCCTGTATCTGATCTCATTTTTTATTACAAATTATGTATCACATGTCAAATTTTAATTTTTGTTAAAAGAAAAATTGCATTTTTCTATTTTTAAGTAAGCCTTGCAAACAAATGCTTGGACGTTAATACCTGTTACCGCATCTGTAACATAATTTAATATCATTATAAAATAGTATTTGTCCTTATTACTCTGCTTGTTGAGTTGTTGTTTTTAGAGCAATTGTTCTTATTGTTACTGTTGTCTCTATTATTCTTTATTGGTAAATAGCTAATATCTTATTGTATTATTACGGTCGAATATGCAGCATGGCCATTATAGCCATGAAGATAAGTTTGACATGCTAACATGCTACATTTTGTGCTGCAAAAATAAATGAAGGTATCATTTCTGCAGTTAATGAATTATGGTAAATACATGGACCTGGTATTTTAGTTCCTAAATTTCCACGCCACATATTAAACTAAAAACGTTCTTGATGTTTCGATATTTTCTTAACACGCGGATTTTGTTGAGCCTAGTAATGCGTATTGCGTATGAAGACAACAACAGTAACAATAAGAACAATTGCTCTAAAAACAGCAACTTGACAAACAGGGTAATAACGACAAATACTATTTTATAATGATATTAAATTATGTTGCAGATACGGTAACAGGAATTAACGTCCAAGCATTTGTTTGCAAGGCCTACTTAAAAATAACTTTAAAAAATAGAAAAAATCAATTTTTTCTTTAACTAAAAATTAAAATATGACATCTGATACATCGTTGAATTTGTAATAAAAAATGGGATCAGATACAGGGTGTACTTTTTTACGAGCCATATAAAAAAATAAAGTTGATGATGGTTTCTTGAAAACGAAACGTCGGGTATAAAATCTAAAAATACCATCATATAGTAGCTAAAAAGTGCCAATGAAAAAGTGTTATTAGTTTCTTTTATATCTCTTCAAATAAAGTCAGAAAAAAATTAAATCGATATGGTCAAATTTTCGTTTTGCCAAATATCTCAGCGGGCCATGAAAATTTTTCAAGTTTCTAAACAGCATGTAAATGAGCTCTAAAAACACAACTTTTTCCTAATTTAACCTAAGCTGTATCTCCAATAGGTACTGAGATTCCCATGCTTAGGATCCTTATCTTGGACACACTGTATATTATGTTAGATTGCTAGAATATCAAGTTTACAATAAGCCAAATTTAAATTTGTTACTAAAAATTATACAAGGTGTCCAGAAAATAATACTTAATATTATATTAATTTCTGGACACCCTGTATACCCTCTGATAAAAAAATTAAGGCACTGGCTAAACGACTGCCGGCGGTTTTTTATATCTACGTATATGAAAACTGCCAAAAATTATACTAAATTTGTTATTACCGGTGGTTTTTGCTTATTTCATCATTGATAGAACCGCCGTTCGGCGGTTTTGCTTATAAAAACCATTAATAACCGCCAAAAAATAGTTAAAGTTAATCTAACCTTAATATTTATTTATTTTGCAAGCTGTAAGCTTTTAGTCTTTTGTGGTTTTATTGTTTAATATTGTAGTTTAGTTAAAAGCACCCTTTGAAAAACAGATTGGAATAGTATAGCGGGATGGGGACAGGCAAAAAAAACACTATTGTATTTATATCAAAGTTTCGTGGTTGGATAGCCACTTTGTCAAGGGCCGATAAAAAAAAAACATATTACAAAACTATTTCGTCACATGGACCCAATAATTTACAACACTAAAAAATACTTTAAAAAATATTGTAGGACGTCATCGTCAGCATTGAAGTAAGCAAATAGATATAAGATATAATTTTTAAAAAGTAGAAAATTATTTTTCTAAAAATTAAATTAAAAAAAAATATATAAAAATAAACATCAGAAAAAATGTATAAAAAATTGTTAAGAAAAAAATATAAAAGGAAAAAAAAGTTGTTTATCTATCCGGAATTGAACTTGGGACCTGTTGGAATCAGTATTATTTTGCCACTAAAATACATATGTACATACATATTTTTAACACGCTTTTATTAGCTTGGGTTGTAACTATCTATCTATGTAACGGAATCTTTGAGCTCAATTTTTACCAACTTCCAGCGATTCAATTTCTTTGAAACTTTGCACAGGTATCAAGGACCGATGACAATGCAATAATTTAAAAACAGTATCCCGTTATCCTGATTAGGACCGCTAGGATAAATAAGTGTACTAATACTACTCTTGACAAAATGGCGAAGAAATTTTTAAATGAATAAACTGGAGCATTTATTTTTAAAAAGCTAATTGATATATCGAACTAAAAAATGAAAAATAAATAATAGTTTAAAAAAACTAAAAAACACGCTTTTATATGCAACCGAACTAAAAATTAGAAAATAATTTTTCATTACAAAGAGTTTGTCACTTCAGAGTAAAAAGCGTAGGTGTTCCAAAAACACCTAAATTACCCTTAAAGCAATAAATTTTTTTGGACACTCTGTATACATCAAAATATTTTTAGGACATTCTCATTCGGAAACCCTACAAATCTCATATAACACTTTTTGTTATATCTTGTCAAATAACAGAAATATTGGTCTTTATCGGACTATTGGACCCAAAATATTTGTCTGTCAATGGGTTGGAAGTGTCAAAACTGTCTGGCGACTATGGAAATATCTTCTAATAGGTACCCAAGTAACATAATGTAAAATTTAGCTTTTACAAAATGACAAAACCTAAGTTTTAATTTATTAACCTTTGGTACCTGGTACCTGCCAAAGCCACTATGAGTCAAACTTCATAGTCTACCATCGCTTCTACCTATGTTGGGAGCATGCGCTGACGAACTTTCAGCTTTTACAAAATGACGAAGGTCTGCCGCTCACGGGCTCTTGGACTATAAGAGCTAGGTTAATTTTAACTAGTATTCGGCGGTTTTCAATAGTTTTAATTGGCATCGATGAAATAAGTTAAAACCGCCGGTAATAATAAATTAATTATAATTATCATACAGGTAAATATAAAAACCGCCAGACAGCGGTTTTCTTCTTAAAATTGAGCAAAACCGCCAGCGATCGTTTAGCGAGTGGCCAGAATTTAAATGTAGGTGATGGTACAGTTGATATTTTAGCAATCTAACATAATACATAAAGTCAAGGATAAGTAAGGTAGGTTATATTAAAATTTTATTTTTGTCGTGAATTTTCCAAAAATCCCAAATATCTTAATAACCTTACATTTTTGGTATAGGTATCTCTAATCAAATTCCCGTTATTTTTATTTCTACAATTCAAAACTGAACTAATATTTAGGGTGTATCATTTAAAAACACCAGTTAATTTTGTATATTTTTTGGAGCACGCAGTATAATTCCACCATCGTCGCCGCAGCTGACACTCACAACAATTCATGTACAACCCTCTTAAAGCATTTTACGAGTTATGGACTGAGAGGAAATTGGTCACGAAAATCTTTTGCCGGCTAACGGATCATAATAGTTTTAACCAAATTTTTAATATTGTTTTTTCTTTTGAAAAGTTCAGACTGAAAGCCTAAATACTAATATGCCTATTGTGGGTGTCTAAGGTTGGGTAAGGTAAGCTCACCTAATATTCTGGGGATTAAGGTACAGTTAATGGAAAATTTGGGGACTCTTTAGTTGAACCTTATAGGAATATACAGGTGTTATTTGTAGTGTCCGATATTTCAGAGAGTGATTTTCAAGTATAGTTCTATGAACGTGTGTCTAAGATGCTTCTGCTTTTTATGATACTAGGGTGTCAAAGTTTACATTTTATTTATGCATTTTCTGCATAATTTCTAATATGCCGAATCGAACAACTGGTACTGGAGGTTTGACTATGAGAAATTTGAATTTGTTCTTAATTTAGCCTTACTTAGAGGGCGCTAGCCACATGTACTACTTTCAAGGCTCATGACTTTTGGTACAACCCTGTATTTACATTTTGTTAAAAGAAATGGATTCTAGTCATTTATGTAAAAGGTATCTTATTGATGACGCTAGAGCAGCGTTTTCGAAATATTTTAGTTTAAAATAATCGATGATAACGCTTAGTAATAAATATGCTAAGTAAAGACCGCCGAAAATGACGGTTTTATCAAGTGGCGGTCTTTACTTAGCATATTTATTACTAAGCTGTATGCATCGATTATTTTAAACTAAAATATTTCGAAAACGGTTGCTCCTAGCGTCATCTAATAAGAGTACCTTTTTACGTAAAATGACTAAGGAATCCATTTCTTTTAACAAAAATGTAAATACAGGGTTGTACAAAAAGTCATGAGCCTTTGAAAGTGAGAATATACATGTGGCTAGCGCCCTCTACAAGTAAGAGCTAAATTAAGAACAAATTCAAATTTCTCATGTCAAAAAAAGGTACCAATTTTCGTTCGGAAATCGGCATTATTTAGGAAATTATGCAGAAAAAACATAAATAAAAATAAAACTTTGACACCCTGTATCTTGAAAGCGAAGCATCTTAGACCACACGTTCATAGGAACTTTTACCTTAAAAATACTTGAAAAATCACTCTCTGAAATATCGGACACTTATTAAATAACACCCTGTATATGTGTGGTACTGTGAATTTGTTTATTGGGTGCTTGCACAAAAAGGAATTTCTTGAAGGAGAAGATGGTAAAATTTATAAAAAAGAAATATATTTAAAGTTATTCTTAAATGCAAAGATAACAAGATTTTATTATGTCCTTTTGCTTTTTAGGAACGTAGGCTCCGCCGGTGATTCAGAGCTTGTCGGTTTTTTGGCGTCAAAGGAACGCGCAAATAGGTTGGTTAGTTTGGGCGGATGTGTGGCAAACTGTTGCAAGTCTGGATGCGGCTTAAGACATATAATTTTTTTATAAAATAAAAATATTTTATATGATGACACACACAAGATATTTTTTAAAACAGAATATTTTTTTTTGTACAAAATTATATTTTTTACAAAACAAAAACCATTGTCAAATTTGAAAACAAATATTCAAGAATAATCTGACTTTCCAATTAAAACAAACAAAACAGAATGACAAAAAACTCTCTCAACTTTTTAATTGGGCCCCAGAAATATAAAAATGCTTCCCAATCAAAACTTTTGTGTCGAAAACAGGGTTTTCACGTTAAAAATGGCTTTTAAAAAGTATTGAGATCTTTTATTCTTAAAGTGTATTTTAATAATGTGCTTATTTTTGTTTTAACGAACATTTTTCATTAATTATTTCTAATTTACTTTTCTTAAATTGTTCTTGAAGCAGCACTTTTATATTTATATTCACATATCCTTTTTAAAAAAAATACACAATGTCATGTTCTTAAGTAACATGATTGCGTATTTAAATCTAAAGCGTTCTACAGGGTGTTAGAAAAATAAGGTTTGCAACTTTAAGAGGTGATTCCTCGCATTATTCTAAGCAAAAAGTTTATTATAAATTATGTGCAAAATTTAATCTTTTCCGAGATAATTGAGTTGTTAATAATTTAATTTTCCCAAACATTTGGCAAGGTTGTAGCACAACAGGATACGAGCTTACGAGGACAGCAAGTGATTCATGGAATGGATATATCTTTTATTTAATAACTCTTTTAGTACAATAAATTTATTCAAAGAAAAAAATGACAGCAATAACCAATATCCACGATTATTAGTCACTTATCTAAAACAATGTGATGCACAAAAAACACCACAGTTGTAATTTACCTAAAGTAAGAGGTAAATGTATTAGTAGTCACAATACACTTAAGTCTTGGGAGTTTTCTACAAATATTCTTTTAGCTGGTAGCCCTCGATCAGAAAAAAGAGTTTGGTAAATGAGTTTAGCTTCTTTAAAATTGCAATGAACCTCAATGTAAATAGAAAACATATTGTGATACTCGCGTACCAAAAACCACTCTTTTGCATAAAAATGAACGCACTGATACAGTAATATATACTAAAAATAAAATGTTATTTCAATTCAGGTAAACATTACTTGCATTAATGTACGCAAAAACTATCAAACAATTGATTTCTCGAAGTGGGTATTTATTTTTTGCCTACCAACACCATGTCGCGTACGACGTTGCCAGTTGTGTGAGGGATTTTGTTTGTATGTTTTTTGAAAAATTGTATTTAATAAGCAGCGGCAATTTTTAAAACACTTTTTTAAGTAATTTGTTAGATCAGATATGAACCCTGTTTCATTAAGTATTTATAACATAATTGCTTAAAGGAAGTTATTATACCTAATTTTTACAAGAAAAAAATGCCCGTGTATTGTCCAAGATTATGCAGTAGAGCGGATTTCTTTTTCTGGAAAACTATGAAAAATATAAAGAAACAAAAAAATGTATTTTTAAGTGTTTCATCCGAAAAAAATATAAAATTTGCAAAAAAATCAGTGACGTACATTTTTTGTCAATAATATTAGCTAATATGCATCTCACGCTGCCACTGCTCTCACGAAATAAAATTAGTTTACGGCTGAATAAACTAATTATTTTAACAAATATCAAAGTCAAATTTTATTAAAATCGGATAGGGCATATTTAAGATATTATCTAAAAACCGATTTTATTTTAAAATATTAGAAACAAAGCATTTCCGGACCTATTTTTTGATAAAATTGACTCAATAATACATCCTAAAATTTTCTAACCGCAATTAGGAAACACCCTGTATACTAGTATATTTAATAATGGTGCGGGCTGTCCCACCAAATTGGCCATTACCAGCCGGCACTGTTAATAAGCAAGAAAATTTTTTTGACACATTTTTTCATGTTTTCTATATGGATCCGAAAGATTGTCCAAATATTCTTGGACACCCTGTATAAAAATAAAAAATACAATTTACAACTGTTAAGGAAACATAAGAGCAAAATATTTCCCCATTTCTCTAAACAGCCCCAAAACTTAATGAAAGGAGTAATGTCTTAAAAGTTAAGCAACTGCTCGTTTAATCTCCTCATGTTTTGATGAAGTCTCTTGCGAACTTCGAAAGCCATAAACACGGCGTGAGTCTTTTCTTGTTGTAAGCAGCTTAACTTTATGAAAATTATTATGTTTGGGAGAATAAACTTGCTAAATATATAAGTGGTAATTTTATTATTAGTACTCGGAAATTGGAGTAAAATAGATGATTTTTTTGCTAATTTTATTTTTGTCTATATTTTATAACGAAATTAAAATTGATACATCGTCTTCTAAAAGGTTCGTTTCTTACTTAAGAAGCGAAGGAAGTACTTTGTACCCCCCAGGGAGAAAAATAGTATATTACATTACAAGTGTGGAAAGTGACACATTTTACACGAGTGGGAATATTGTTGCACGAGGTGTTAGCCGAGTACGACAAACCTAGGAGTGTGAGAATATCATTTTCACACAAGTAATGTACACAGTTTTTTCTACTCTTTATCTACAGAAAAATACGAAAAAAAATTGAAAACATTGCAAACTCTGTGATACACACTTTTTTCCGCTGCCCCTTAGTATGACTTAAAAGAATTTTTTTATGGACAAGTCCTTAGTTATGTTTTAAATTTTTTAATGTGTACGGACCCCCCTTTAGCATATGGACAAAAAAACATGTTGTAATAGAAATATCATTAAAATGGATGTTTTTGAAAAGTAAGGACCTTTTCGTTGCTCCACAAAAAAAAAAAGAAAATAGTAAGAAGAAAAAAACAATACTTTTTAAAAGTGAGGACCTTTTTTTTATTTTTTTGGTTTTCAAAATATGTACTTACGTCCTTGGTTTTGGGTTCGAAACAATGCTGGTATCTCTGGGTTTTAAATTAAGATTTAAAAAACCGGTCCAATATATCGATTCAAATAAGATTATGTGAACACCCTGGGGGTATATAAGTTTTAATCACTTTAATATTTATTTAATTATTTAGGCATTAGAAAAATCACATCCATAAAATTAAAACAAATAATCAAGAAAATAGTGCAAGGTAGTAAAAGTGACGTCAAGTTAAGGTTTTAGTTAAGCCCGTACGGGCTACCCCTAGTGGGGGTATGCCCGTACTAAATTTTAGTTAGTCAAATAGTTCCTGTAGTCTTATAGTAAAAGAAAAAGATGGTTTCATTGTCCACCGGTCTCATAGTCCCAAGAAGATTGTTCCATATGGTACATTTGCCTCAGTGACGTAAAGTAGGCCCTATACGATATGTATTCCAAAGTTATACGTCACAGTATACCTTTTTTATAATTATTTAGTTGCCCAAATATTATTAGTACTGTGGCAAAAATTTAAAAGTTATAAATGAAATATTTTTTTTATTTCCAACTTTAAAGGTCAATATTTTCCTAACGAAACGTAATAAAACTTTTTTTTATATGAAGCATTAAATCTAAAATGTATTACCTCACCTTTTCGGATCCCCTTTATATTGGTAGTGGGTTACATGACTCATTTCTGAATTAAAAAAATCCATTTTTTTTATAAAAATTGCACAACAATTATTCAATTGCATAAGTACCTAGTTAGAAAGCCAGCTTAACGACAGTATTCACAGTATGGAAAAAAATAAAATTTTCTGACTGAGAAGTAGAGAGAGAACCACTACTTCTCAGTCACAATTTAACATAAGGAACACTAATTCACAAATATGGAATAAAATTTTCTTTAAAAATATTTTTTTCTATCCATTTTTTTAACCTTTCTACATATACAAATATCTTGTTAAATCACACCCCATCCATTCAATACATCGCCTCCGTATAAATGTCAAAATATCATGTCAACACAAGTGATAGAGCATTTTTCCAGATATCTGGATATATCAATACCCCAAAAACGCATATCTATAGCAATACATCTGGATTTTGTAAATGTGCTGAAGTCGAATTTCATAGCGTGATTTGTGTGTATGTTAGACTTTCGCCCGTTTAAGCATTATTTTTATTGCCTTTTCTATTTTTATCGAAAAAATATGGGATAAGTAAAATACTACGTTTTTTAAACTAAAAAAACTAAAAATACATTGGCAAGCAAAAACTTAAAGTTACCCTAAAATTTTAATTTTGTTTTAACTATTCTCTAGTTTTTTTTTATGAATTGTTATTTTTTCTTACTTTTTTTTTTATATCTTTGGACAAACCACGCAGGCTAAAAGCCTAAATGCTAACGTACCGTGGGTGTCTTAAGCGAGGTAAGAGGGAGTTTGTTGACACGGGACTTAAATACTTAAGGATTTGGGGGAAGGAAGGACCTCCGCGGGCAGCAAGTTCCACAATCTAGAAAATCTAGGGATAAAAGAACGAACAAAGTGAGAAGTTCGGGGTCTGTCCAGTTGGACCGTATAGGGATGCATACGCGCGGAACCACGAGTTTCTCTGTTGGGAACCGTGAGTGGAGGAACTATACTGGACAATTCTTCAGAGCAGAAGCCACGAAAGTACCTATAAAAAAGCGATAAATCCACCACATCCCGACGATGGGCAAGAGAGGGAAGCCTTTCTGTAAGTGAAGGATCATTAATGAGACGAATAGCTCTTCTTTGAATAGAATCAAGAATGTTTAGGGTTGTGGGGGACGCAATACCCCAGATATGAGAACAATATTCCAAGGAAGGTCGGATTTGGGACACATATAAAGTGTATAAATTAGAAGCGGAAAAATACTTTTTGGCTCGAAAGAGAAATCCAAGCTTTTTGAAGCTGCTGTGGCTATAGATACAATGTGTTTATGCCAGTTAAGGTTAGTTTCAAATGTGACGCCAACAAGATTGAAGGTGTCTTTGCTCTGTAAAACTTGGCCGCTTATAAGTAGAGGATGAGTATTTGATGACTCTTTTCGCGACAAGGAACATGATTGTGTTTTGGATGCATTAAAATGGACGAGATTTTTGGCGCCCCAATCCAATATTAAATTAATATCCTGAGAAAGAGATACCTGCATCGCTCTGCGTTTGTTTTCCAAGTCAGGTTTAGTGATGGGTTTAGGAACCTGAAAACTGGAGTAAAGGGGTACTATCGTCGGCGAAACTATGAATGGAATTAGTTGTGGACGAGAGTAGGTCGTTGATGTGAAGAGGAAACAATGTTGGTGCCAAAACTGAGCCCTGAGGGACTCCAGCATTTACTTGGTGAAAGCTTGAAGAATGGCCGTCTACAATAACTGATATACGTTGATCAGATAGATAACTAGAAAGTCAAGTACAAAGTTTAGTTGAAAGACCATAGGAGGAAGTTTATTAAGAAGTGCGGCATGCCAGACCTGGTCAAAAGCTTTGGATATATCAAGAGCAACGATCTGGGACTCACCTAGAAACTCAAGAAACTTATTCCAACAGTGTGATACGAAGGAAAGAAGATCTGCTGTAGATCTTTTGTGTTGAAATCCATACTACCTGTCATGCAAAACTTTGTGTTTTTTAAGTACTTAAGAATTTGTGAATTAATTAATTTTTCCATTACTTTACAAAGAACTGAGAGAATTGAAATTGGTCTATAGTTAGATGGAAGAGATTTAGATCCTTTCTTAGGAATAGGTTGAACACGTGGAGCTTTCCAGCTCTCCGGAAAGATACCTGTGTCGTAAGAAATTCGAAAGAGCCGAGTTAAGATTGGTGCAAGTTCTGGAGGCTATTTTTATTGTCAAAAATTAACAGTTCTTATTAAATAGAACATCCTAAATTTATTCCTACGATTTATTTATACCGGATCAGCTAAAGAACATAACACATAGGCAATGTGAGGAAAAGAGACAGTCTAACGTGAATACCGGCATGTAAACATTTCGTATTGGATGATTTACGTACATCCTTTGTGTTGCTTTACTGATCAATATAGTTTTAGCTGTTGCTTACATAGTATAAAACAACACATTTTATACAAAAAGTATAAATTTTTTAATGAAGCACCATATCACCATTAAAAAGATGTATATAAAACTATAAAAAATACCACATTAAGGACATTTACTTTTATTACTTTTAGAAATATTATATTACTGCCATTTTATATTAGATATTGACTTTTTATTTCAGGGTCATTAAATAATTGCCGGGGCTTTAATTTTTTCCCAAAATGGCGCTCAGCAGCTATCTTGAAATTTTTATTTGTTTATTTTATACTGGAAGATATAGTATTTTTATGCATCAATTTTGTACCACTGATCTCGATGGATTGCCAATGTTATAACCTGCGCGAAACAAAAGTTACATTTCATGGGCGAAAAAACCGGTTTGTGCGCAAGCCAGTTGAGGGTAAACGCAACTGGCGCCAAACAAACTATCCGCATTATCGAAAAGCATTTGTCGACGGCGTCCTGGTTTTCTGTTTGGATCATGGTAGCTAATGAGCTTCACGGCCAGACCGCGGTCGAAGGGTACGGTGTTTGTATTTTGCCACGGCTTTTAAGCGCGCATGTTCGTCCACCCATTTATTTGTTTATTGCGCGAGGTCGTAAAAATCCGAAAAATGCTTCTTGCCACTGCGGATCTAAATGTAGATTATCTATGTTTTGTACCCGAAAGTTATATATTTTTTAAACTAATCCGTTTAAAAAATAAGTGTGGGATATTAAAGAAATGCACTGTGGAAATCCTATTAAATTCTTTTAAACAATACTTATGATTTATCTAAAATTTACATACCGGATGGTACATCGCTAGATTGGCCACAGAAAATCCCATGTAAATTTTGATACCTTTAAACATTGGCTCCCTATTGATTTTACAACAAAATTGTATTAGACTATTTTGAAGACATTGTCAACAAGCTTACACACTAAATGTCGTTATTTTCTAATAAGTCAATTAAACCTTACTTATAAAAACTATTTGTTAAATCGTTGCATACCTGACACATACCGTAATAAACCCACTAGTAATAAATACGATGGTGTTGTCAACTTTCATATTTTACAAATTGTTTTTCTTAAATACCATTTAACTGGCATATTAAAAAATAAAGACATTTATTGTATAGGCTTATCAATGTCTTAAAATAGTCTAATAAATTTTGTTGTGAAACCCATTGGGGAGCCAAATTTCTAAAGGTATCAAAATTTACATGATATTTCCTATGGCCAGTCTAGCGATGCACGACCCGGTATAGTACCCGTAAGTTGAGCGCCTTCTTAAACATATGAGCCGTGAAGGAGGAAATCTGGCAACACAGCACAGTAGGAAAGTCAAGTAAAGTTTAGAAGTAAACAGAAACAAGTTTAAACGATTGCTTAAGAGGTTTTCTTTGTTTTTAAAAGTTAAATCGTAGCGTGTATTTATTATATAAAAGAAAAATAAGTAATTTATTGTTATATTTAAAAAATAGGACCAATGCCAATATGTCAATTGTTGTTTTTACGTTCAAATGTGCGCTTATAGTTGGTGCGTACGGCATACATTATGCCACGAACGTGTTGCGTTTTGGGCTGCAAAACAAATTACCCCAGTTATATTAAAACAGAGGGTTATCAAACAACATTTAATTTCCCCATAAACGATGAAATTAGAAAAGCCTGGTTGGGCGCTATTGACCGGATAAGTGTTTTTTTATTAAAAGTAAAAGTAGTACTTATACGGTAATTGGACAAATATAGTTTACGGGCAACTAATTAACTAAGTGTGTTTTTAAAAAATTGGTTTAATTT
Organism: Listronotus bonariensis; assembly: GCA_014170235.1. NCBI lineage: Eukaryota > Metazoa > Arthropoda > Insecta > Coleoptera > Curculionidae > Listronotus > Listronotus bonariensis. Next base: position 54,748 of record JACEGR010004422.1, read on the forward strand.
GATATCAAAAGTGTGTAAAGTGCACCAAAAACAAATATTTACCCCAAGCAATATTTTGATATTCTGAAAGTTATTTAGTTAATGCGGTTTTAGGGTAAATATAGTGAAAAACATAATTTAAAGCGTTTGTTATTTTAAAGTGCATCTTATGTAATACAAATTAAGCTTTTATATTCATAACTAAACACACATGCTTCCAATTCATTTTAACTATTGCAAATATTACTAAATAAAAAATGTTTAGTTAAATTTAAAAAGCTACAGTTTTGCAGACACATTATTGCTTTTTAGGGCAATTATAGCATTTAAAATTATACCTATATGTTGTCTAAAACAACCTAAAAAAATTAATACCTATATTTGGTTTAAAACACAAAAATTAATTATATTTAGCATGAAATCTCATTTTAAAATTCCTACTGTACAGTGTTGTTTGCAACGTTGCCTTTCTTACTTTACGGCTCATATGTTTAAGAAGGCTGTGGCTTAAACAAAATGCGTTGGTTTTAAGTTAAAAATACTATTTTTTGTGTAGTGTGTACAACTTTACATGTGTTCATAAAGCAAAAATTTAATTTTTAGATAATTATCGAAGGCCTACAACCAGTTATAATATCGATAACCTCAGACAAGGCAGTATTATTTAGATCTGATTTTTGGACATTCTTATCCAATTTAAATTCTGTATACGTTACAATCATAGTTTCACAATTTATACTTGATAGAAACTTGGAGAAACTTCTGCGAGAGTTTATAGATCTTTGTCCTTTAAAATTACCCAAGTAGTTCGGAAAATTACATCGGGAAACGATTGTAGGACCTTTGGGACACATTTGGGGTAGTTAAAACTTAACAAGGACCAACGAAGTAGGTGAGATTTACGGATAACCTGAAAACATTATGGCCAAGGTCAATTTATTGGGCATGGGCACAGTTTTAGGGAATAAATGACACGTAAAATTGGTTAATTATAGTATTTAAATCAGAGTGTTAAAAATCTAAACAAAGTAAATGAAAATTACCAACAATAATTGTCGAGTAGAATTGGGCAACGACGTATTGCATGAGTGCTCTTATTAAAAACTTTTTGAACCCTTACACTCGTTGCACATTTTCCGAGCCGGGTCGAACAAACTGATAAAAAATGATATGGAGCCTTATGAGAGCTTTCCGACTATCCGGATTTTTAGCGTGTGAAAGGCCTTATAAGACTTGATACACTTCGATCGTCGGTTCGTCGATTTTTATAATTTTCCACTAAAAAAATCTTTCAAGCACTCAAGGCATCAAAACCAATAAAAAACTTAACAAAGAAACTAAGTTTTATGACCTTTTTATGTGTGCTATTTATATTTTTATAAAAAAAGGAAAGACCAAAACCTAAATTTCTTATAGATAAAATAAATTAGTTTTAATTTTCGTGACTATGATGGACGAAAAAACTGATCTTTACCTACTCTCTCTCTCTCTACCTTCTTTGACAGTTTGCAAATAAATTTAGCAGAAATTATTAAAAATTAATTTGGATGACTCATAAATTAAAGAAGAAAACTGTTTTGGTATTATTTTTACAAAAAGTAGGTTAAGGGTGGTCTAATTAAAACGCTTGATGTTTATTGTAAATGAAACAAAAAGTTTTTAGAGAATTCTCTTATTTCTTTTCATTATGATAAAAGGATCTATGACATTTATGTGTAAAAAAGTATCCAAATGCTCGCCACGGCTTTGGTGGCATACCTTTATTTGACGATACATATTTTCAATGACTCTGAGGCATAATTAAGTTTCAATGTCGTTTATGTGCCGAATTATCTCATTCTTTGTGGTTTCGTTAAAAAGCGAAATTGCCACATTTGGGCAAATAAGAGTCCAAAGGTGATTGTTAAAAGCTAATGTATCCACAAAAAGTGACATTTTTGTGCAGTTTATGGGCTGCTGGCGTCATCGGGCCGTAAATCTTCGAAAATGAGGTGAGCCGTTACCGTGATTCTCGTGGCAAGCAATTCAGAATATGGACCTGGACGATATGTGGTTTCAACAGGATGATACCACTTATCACACAGCCAATGAAACAATGGCTTTTACTCGAGAAATTCACACAGCTAACGAAAACAATAGCTCTTTTACTTGAAAAATTCAATTCCCGAGTAATTTCATGTCGATGTCGTGGCGATGTTAATATGCCATCATGATCATGTGTTTTGACCATAGATAACCCACATGTAGATCCGCAGTGGTTAGAAGCATGTTTCGAATTTTTACAACCTTGCGCTCTAAACAAATTGAGGGGTCTACGCACATGCGTACTTAAAAACCACGGCAGAATACAATATCGTCACACCGTGCTCTCCGTACACGGTCTTTAGCTACCGAAATTGGAACATGCTTCGAACGGGGTACCCAGACAAGGCGTTAATAAATTCTTTCCAATAATACGGATAGTCTTTTTAGCGCCAGCGTGTCTACCCCCGGGATGTCTGGTACCCAAGCGCACAAACACATTTTTCGCCCATAAAGAGTAACTTTTGTTTCGCGCAAGTGATAACATTGGCAATCCATCCAGATCAGTAGTTTTGCCAACTTTACACTTTTTCTTTGAAGATATTTAAAAGAAATAAATACCACTGAAAAAACCTGTAAAGCAGTCTTATAAATCCTTTTCATTTTCTTTATTAACCCTGATGCAGTAGCGTAGTTACTATGGGGATACAGGGCCCCCAAGCTTAGGGTGGCCCCTTGGAGTTGAGAGGGACACCCGGGCTTAGTGGTGAAAACAAAATGTGTGTATGTAGGTGAAAAAAGTAAAGTTTTTTTGACGTTTTTGTTGTTCCTCGTTAAGAAAATAAGTAAGCAAGAGAAATATATCGTCGATATAAAGACAAAAGTCACTAGGTAACATTTTCCTCAAAAATGGGTTAGGCATATCCAAGTTACTTGCGGTAATAGTTCTATAATGAGAACAACTGAAAACTGCCATGTTTGATTTCTAAAGTTCCTAAGTAAAATATTAAATTGTAGCAAAACTCCCTAAATAACTTAAATCGTAAATACGTAATATTCCGTATGTGTCACTTAGTGAGTTTTTTGGTCAAGACAGGAAATTAATCGGTCGTGTATTAAGTCAAACAGGAAATTAATCGGTCGTGTATTAAGTCAAACCATTTTTTTCGCCCTTTCGGGGTCATCCCACCCAGGTCCGACGACCGCCCCCTAGGTGGTGCACTGCAGCCTGAAGACTTATTGTACCTTGACCCCTACTCCTTCCCATTCACACACCATTCATTCCATCACTTGGATGGTTGTTTCTCGGTCCGTTCGTTCACCCACGAGCAGAACACCGCGTGCCGTTGCCCAAAACCGACAACGCCGGTCACCCATCCAAGTTATGGGCGCGCATTTCACTGCTTAACTCCGGAGATCGACGCTGCCGATACAACCGGAGCAGCCACAAGCGCGTCACGTCAAACCATAAATTAAGCTTCAAATTTAGTGAGCTTACAATTTTTTTAGTATTTTTATGTGCAGTTATATTACTATATTTATGCACTATATGGTAAAATTACTGGGTTACCAAGCAGGTAAAATTCACTAAGTACGAAAACTGTTATTTCTGACGTTCTTTCGATATTTTTTGCAAAAATTAGAAGAAACTCTTTATAGAATCCATTAGTTTTGATGGCAATATAAAACATAATAACAAGGGCTTTTCTTTTTTTTTTCAAAGCAAATTTTATATAAAACTGCTGATAGATATCAGCATCATATAATTGTTAGTTAGTTTTACCTTTATACCGACGGTATGATGAATGTATACGCAAAGAGGTAAAGACCTTTTTTCTATTTTTTGTTGTCACTGTTCTTGGATAAATTATGCAAATCCTTTACCCCCTCCAATAAATAAATAAAATCGATAATTTTGTGTTTTATTTCTTTAGTTTAGCTTTAGACAATGAGCAAAGCGGTCGTCACAGTTATATCGCATTTGAGAAATCTTAAAAAGTTAAAAAGAGATATTAAAATTTATCAAGACAAAAAGTGTATGTTTAAATTATTTGCAAGATTGACCTGAAAAAATGACTACCAGAAGAAGCACCCTTTCCCTAAATTATGACGTTGGTGATGTTATAAGAGTTTTGTATAGTAATAATGGAGTTGTTCTTACCTATCAGAAGGGTTCTGTATTTCCCTTTTCCCACCAGGAGTTTGACGAGTTCTTGGAGCTGTTAAATCTTGTAAATAACAATTGGATAGATGAAGATTTTCCAATTGGCAATCACATTAATATCACTATTGTCATTTCCTTACCATTCTATTTAGGGCTCTACTTTACTTTTTTGTCCCAGGGCCCCTGCTGACTTAGCTACGCCACTGCCTGCATGTCTGCTAAGCTTACTTATTATTTAGAAAAATATTTCAGGAGTAAAAATGTTCTCCATTTCTAAATCACTGAAATGTAAATCGGTGTCGGCTTTAATTCTGTCCTAATCCAATTATATAAAAAGGATTTTACGGATGAAGAATTGTCGGTGAAGACTAGTCGTTTCGGTTTTGTTGCAGCATTTTCTGTGTTTCGAAAGAAACGGCTGCCAAAGGAAAATAAATGGGTAATTGTTTATTTCTTTTGGTTTTAAAATAGCAAAGGTTTTTGTTAACTATAGTTATTTTTAAAGAACTCTGGATTTTTTTCTTTATACAATGGATTTCTCATACCCCGTCCCTTATTTTTAAATCGAACCAATGTTAACAATTAAAACTTTAGGAATTGTAATTTTTTTATCTTTGGACAAACCACGAAGGCTAAAAGCCTAAATACTAACGTACCGTGGGTGTCTTAAGCGAGGTAAGAGGGAGTTTGTTGACACGGGACTTAAATACTTGAAGATTTGGGGGGAAGGAAAGACCTCCGCGGGCAGCAGATTCCACAATCTAGAAACTCTAGGGATAAAAGAACAAATAAAGTGGGACGTTCGGGGCCTGTCCAGTTGGACCGTATACGCGCGGAACCACGAGTTTCTCTGTTGGGAACCGTGAGTGGAGGAACAATACTGGACAATTCTTCTGAGCAGAAACCATGGAAGTACCTATTAAAAAGCGATAAATCCCCACAGCCCGACGATGGGCAAGAGAGGGAAGCCTTTCTGTAAGTGAAGAGTCATTAATGAGACGAATAGCTCTTCTTTAAATAGAATCCAGCATGTTTAGGGTTGTGGGGGACGCCATGCCCCAGATATGAGAACAATATTCCAAGGGAGGTCGGATTTGGGACACATATAAAGTGTATAAATTAGAAGGGGAGAAATACTTTTGGCTCGAAAGAGAAATCCAAGCTTTTTGAAGCTGCCGTGGCTATATATACAATGTGTTTATGCCAGTTAAGGTTACTTTCAAATGTGACGCCCACAAGATTGAAGTTGCGTTTGCTCTGTAAAACTTGGCCGCTCATAAGTAGAGGATGAGTATTTGACGACTCTTTTCGCGACAAGGGTAATTAATGAGTAATTTCTTTTAGAGTAAAAACCCGTGTGCGCAGACTCGTCAATTTTTAACAGCTTAAAGTTTGCCAGATACCAAAGGTTAATTAATTGAAACATATCTCGCGTCATTTTTGAAACGTTAAAATTCAGATATGTTACTTGGGTACCTATAAGAAGATATTTCCTTAGTCGTCAGACAGTTTCGACAGTTGCAACCCCTGGAAGATAAACATTTTGGGGTTGGCTTAATGGACCATGAAACTCCAATATTTCTGTTATTTAACAAGATACGACAAAATGTCTTTTATGAGAGTTGTGGGGTTTCCAATTAGGCATATCTTGATGTATACAGAATGTCCCAAAAACAATTTTTAAAAAACTAACCTAACAGCACTCCTTTTTTTGGGACACTTTTTATAGAATAAAATATTTTTACACACACATGCCCATTTGAAAATCCTACAAGACTTATACCGTGCTTGTCTGACTTATTCCGTGCTTGTCTAAATTCAGTACACCTCCTCCTAACTTTTGAATCATTTGGTATTTTTTTATAAAAATTTGAGGACTTTAGTAAGACAACATAAACCAAATTTTAGACAAAAAATAGCAGATATAAATGTAAAACTGACAGCTGGGCGCCATTTTGAAAAATAAATTGAATGAAAGGGGGGTCTTAAGGCACATCGCTTTAAAGCTTTTGACAAGTAATTTATAACCCCAGAATATGAAGTAAATACCTTTACCTTTTACAAAATGGCAGTACTTTGAAAATTACCCAAATACCTCATTTAGATGGCCGTATTTCTGAATCTTATAAAGCTAGTTACACTTATTGTTGTATTTTCTTAAAGCATTTTTAAGGATTTATTTAATAGTAATATTGGTAATACTATACAGAGTAGGACAAAAAGTATAGATTTTTTAATGACGCACTTTGTATTGTGACGTATACTTTTAAAATACATAAGACTACTTGACGTCACTGGGCATCAACACTAACTTTGCATATTTTAAAAACCAACATAACTTATTTGACTAACTAAATTTAGTACGGGCATACCCCCACTAGGGATAGCCCGTACGTGGCTTAACTAAAACTTTAACTTTATGCTTGACTTCACTAACTACTTCTTATCTGATAAATCCTTTTAATTTCTTTTTCTCTTCTTTAAATATCAAATTTTCCAGTGTTTGTTTTGCATTTCTACGCTACCCAGTTTGTTTAATGTTTTTATTTTATTATTATAAAAGTAACCTAGAAAATTGTTTAATTTATACTTTTAAGACCTTGACACCTTACGTATATTTTTATGTAGCAAATTTCCCAATGTTAAGTTAACTAATTAAAATGTATACTTATTTTAAAATTCCCAAAAATGTATATTTTTAAAATTCCCAAAATGTATACTTTTTTGTATACTAAGTGTTCACAGTATATTATATCACCATTAAAAATATATCTAAAAGACCTTTAAGAAAATACTACATTAGGTATATCTAACTTTATTAGTTTTGGAGATATGACCATCCGAATAGGTATTCAGGTAATTTTTAGTATCGCCATTTTTTGGGCGGTAAAGGTATTCACTTTAAATTTTGGGGTTATAAAGAACTTGTCAGGAGCTATAAAATGATGTGCCACCAGAGCCCCTTTCCATTAAATTTTTCTTTTCAAAATGGCGCCGAGCTGTCAGTTTTACATTTATATCAGTTATTTCTTGTCTATAAACTTTGGTGTATGTTAGCTCACTGACAAACTTTTGCTTTTACAAAAGAACGTCGAGCTGCCGTTTACGGGCTCTTAGACAACTTATTTAGAAGTATATTTAAAAAGGAAATTTCAAAATGGCTGCTAGCCACCATCTTGGAAAAACATTTAATGGAAGGGGGTCTTGCGACAAATCATTTTAAAGCTCCTGCCGAGTACTATATAACGCTACAATAAATCAGTATTTTTTTCTACCACAAAATGGCGTTACTTTAATATTTCCCTGAAGATTCAAAGATCAAAGAAATGCGCTGTATGTAGCGTTCTGGCATAATGAAAGCTTACATATGCTTGCAAATTGTGCCTTTTTTCCCTAACCTTAGAAAACAAAATCTGGAATATTGACAACTTTCTACAATTTATTGCAGATAGTTGATGTTGGAGCAAAACTGATTTGTGTTTAGGACGTAAAAATACATCGAAAAACATACAGTGTGTCCACGTATGGACTAAACTGTTCTTATAAACTGTTTTATTTTTATTATTTTAAACAAAAATTATTCTGTACAAAACTTTTTGCTTTATCTGCTAGCGGTAATAAAAAGCGTTAATATAATCTGTCATATGACACACACATAAACGGTAATTTAAAATCATGAAAATAGCATTTTGGGAAATTAAAACATTTGGAATAGATAATTAAAAATGCATATTATATTTTATCCAATATTTTTGTCTAGAAAGATCAAAAATAAATAAACTAAACGTATTTTTTTAATGTTCTTTTCTTAACATAGCAGTTATTTTCCTTTGATCTTCAGGAAATCACCAAAAAACGTAAAAATGACGGTTTTATTGCCGGTTTTTTGACGTTAAGGAAAAATTATAGGATTCTAAAAACGACTTTTTGTTTTGGATGGATCAAAAACCATAGATCTTTAAGTCAAAAATTTATGGTGTAAGTGGTGTAATTATTAATGTAGATTTAGAAAAATTTATAATTTTTATCCAATTTTTTAATTTTAAACATAAAAAAATAAAAATAAAATTCTGTGCAATTTTAAAAATAATTTCAGTTTATTCAAGTTTTGATTGATCAGTCAATACGACCAAAATAGCTTATTTGTTTTCGAATGAACGCGCACATCGTCCATTTCCATATTTAAAAAAGCTGAAAAGTAATAATTTGCAGTTTTTACATGCAAAGCTGAACTGAATTTGATTAAAACTAGGTTCCGTTTTTTTTGTTTTTTTACATTTGACATACAAGTAAAGTATACTGGGTGTTGCGCTTACAAGTGGAACATACTGGGTTGGTAAAAACATTGCAACTCCTAAATCTTTAAAACCGCTTAAGCTTCATTTACCAGATTTGGTATCTGGAAGCAGAGTTGGGTCAAATACTGAAAATCGGTATTCGAATACGAATACTAATACCGGAAAAAAGTATTCGAATACTCGGTATTCACGAACACCTGGAATCGGTATTTGAAAACTGGAAAAAAGATTCGAATACCAGAAATAAAAACCAACCGATAATTAAAAATTTAAAGAGAAAAAAATTAAAAAAAGATCCTCACCTCATTTTTTCCTACTCGTTGTTCTCTTTTGGTATTCTACTTAGGACAATTTTGGTATTCGAATACTGCTTACACATTTCGGTATTCGAATATCGGAACGCCGGTATTTGTATACTCAAAAAGTATTTGTCGAATACTTCAAAAGTATTAGAATACAGAATCCCGAATACTAACCAAAAAGTATTCTGCCGAATACTGAATACCAAACGCACAAATGTATTCGAATACCGGCAAAATGTATTCTGAATACTATTCAGAATACCAAGTATTCGAATACACCCCAACTCTGTCTGGAAGGTATCTGGCATGAAGAATTTAAAAGTAATTTTGGCATTGTTGCAGATGTCCCCGTTTTGTGCCACACATATCTTTTCGTTTTTTTAAATAAAATGTCCCATTTATTTTTATTGCAATAAATATATACAAGGATTTTTGAAAAAATGTATTTAAAACAATATTAATTTTTAGTAAATATTTCGTTAATTTTACACCTAATTTGTACAAATAAAAGAATACTCTGCCAATAATAAAATATATACTAAGTTAAACTTTAGAATTAAAAACATTTTAAGTACCTGTTTAAGTGGGAAATTTGCACCTTCCAAACTAAATTGCGTTCGGAAAAGTGCTGCTTTCTACATGCTAGTAGAAAAAGATATTTAAGAGTTGCAATATTTTAACTAACCCAATATGTGCATAATAAATAATAATAAATAAATAAACGCATTACATGGTTTACAGCACTGCAGTCCTAAGCCAAAAAGACGCATCACAATATTTCAACTTTGCGTAGGAAATTGAGATGCGTCAAATCCAATTAGGAGTCTTTGTTCGTTTTTGAGATGCGTTTAATTTTGTTATCGATTTTTAGACACTATGGAGTTAAAATGTTTTTTCTAAGGGAATAAGTTAAACATAATATCTAGCCTCCTTAAAAGCCATAACATATGAATCGAAAATATATTGAGATGCGTCTTTTTGGCTTAGGGCGGCAGAGCATGTTATTAACAGATTTTTATTTATTTATTTATTTATTTACTTAATTAAATAATGATTTTCAGCTTTAAGTGAGTTTTATTTTCTATTTTTTTCAAGTCGGTTAAATTTTTTCGGTAAACATATTTTATCGACACAAGAATAGCGTTTCACTTTCCGTCTCTTTACAACTTAGCAAAGTGCCGTAATTAATCCCTTCAGTCTCTGAACTTGGCCGACATTACGATTATTGACTAGTAATCCTCTTAATCTTAAGTCAGAATTACCTTATCGCCGTTCACCGAACTGAATCAAACGATAGTGTCGGACGACTAAATTAGAGCGTAAAGAGTCGCTTTCGACCCTTGTTCTGCGTTTCCTTTTGCTTAAATCCTCCCGAATTATTCCGGCTATTTGTTTGCAGTACGATTTTATCAGATGTGGTTAATTTGTACCAAACTGCTGCTCTTAATGTAACTGTAACTGGACATCCTTTCAAAACATCAATAGGCATTGTTTCTTTAAAGGTATGTTTTCAATAATACTGTTTTCTTGGACTTTCATTGACTTTTATTTTTAATTTATACACACGTTTTAAAAAGGTCTTTATTTAACCGTTTTTAAAAAATATCTTAAACTATTCTTACAACTTATACAGTGCGGACGTAAATAGTCCCCCCCCCGTTAACTTGTCCTGTCCCTTAATTTGCTCTTTATGAAATTTGGGTATGACTAATTGCAGGATATACCAGGTGACAACAAGATCGCTTTCCGGCTGCCATTTTTTTATTTGTATATCCATACTGATAAAACTTGGTAGGGTTGTCAGACTAACAAAAATTCATTTTTAGGTGCATATGATAGACTTTTACGACTTCCGGTTTAGCGGAAATAACTGCAACTTTTGATTTTTAAATGGGACACCTTTCATATTTTTTGTTTTCCAGATTCTCTAGATCGTTTTTAGTCGAAATAAAATATTTTTAAAAATAAAATTTGGGTCAAATTTTATTTTTAAACTAGATTTTTATTTTTCATCTAGAGTGCCATGATCATTCTAAAACCACTGCTCATAATTTAGTTATTTTTAGAAAAATTTAAAATCGATTTTATTTTTTTAAACTTTTTACTAGAGAGCTCTAAACTTCATTATTTTTACCCTATCTCAAAAACCAAAAAGCAAATCCAACGATGTCAAGCACTACGACACTACTTTTACTTCATTTTCTTTTAGAAAAACAACATTTATTATATAGATTAATGATCTTTTTAATACTGAATAGCGTACGTTGCAATTTATTATAGTTGCCATGAAAACAGCCTTACCACGATCGACTGTACTTATAGTCGCGGATCGTTTGGTCGATCGCGATCGACCGGTTTGCCACTCATGCACTATAGTATCTACTACTTTTTAGATTTGGGTGGCCATATTTCCAAAACTATAAGGGATGGACATATCAAATGTGGTTTTTCTTAAAGCTCTTTAAAATATATATTTAATGATGATCTAATATACAGAGTATTTTATTTAAAAATGCCGGTTTACTATCAGATTTTCAAGGATAGCCGTATTTCTTAAACTATAAAAAATTGGATATATCACATTTTGACTTTTTTAAAGTTATTTGATAGATCTTTGAATGTTGATATAAAATACAGTGTGTTCTATTAAAAAAAAGTTCATTTTTTTGTAATAAATCGAAAACCCGATGTTTAATTATTTTTCGGTTGGCAGTACATTAATCAGCGGAAAAGTACAATAACTTTACTACCTACGAATAAAGAAAGTAAAAAGCTGGTCACCAAAACAGCTCTAGATAATTTTTGTTTATCCCAAATTTGATTGACAGCTCTACAGCATAAAAACTCGCTATTTACTTTCAAATTGAGAGGCGCATTTAAAAAGCTACAAAAAGTCATAATTTGCAATTTTTCATGCCAAACTGAACTGTTTTTGATTAAAACCTAAAGCTCGAATGAACTTTTTATTTCCATGTGCCTGAATGAGATTAAAAAAAACAATATCTAAAACGAAATTAAAAGTCAATTAATATTTTACTGTAATATAATTTTTATTTAAGGATAAATTAAGTGCTTAGTAAAAAAGCATGTTTTTAAGGTTTATATTTAATAGGTTAAAAGAAGTGCCTTAATATTAATGCGCATTAGCCACATGCGAATTTAAATAAAACTCCTGTTTAAACGAAACCATTTTAAAAGTCTTAATTTGAATTACATTACTAATATACAAATTCGAGGATCTCGAAAACGGTTGCGCAATTTTATGCTTAACAATTTTACATTACAAAAATTTAAATATTTGCAGCCTTTTCAGAATTATTTAAAAGGAACCCAAATTTAGCAAAATAGTTTTTATTTTTTTCTTAGTTGATTTGAAGAGATATTTTAAAACAAACAACACATTATTATTGCTTAAATAATGTTATTAAATTTAAGATTAGACGTTTCGTCCTTAGGCCACCATAATCAGCTTTGTTTTTAAATGGGCGAAAAAGTCTTGAACCGAAAACTATTATTTACTATTTTTCCATTAAAATTACAATTTTATACCAAACCTGTGTGGAAATTTCCATTGAGAGGTAAATATAGCTTCATTTATTCATCAAATAAAGTATTTTGTTAAGGTTTTTAAAAGATATTTTTGCTGGTAATATAATATACAGTGTCTTCGTTTAAAAAAATAATACCTTGACGTACTCTCTATACTTTAAGAGATAACAACAATCTAATTACTAATTTGAAAACAATACAAAAATTAATTTAGCAAACTATTATTTAAATTTATTTTGTATTATACAAATATAAATTTTAAAGGAGTTGTAAATTGATATCTTACCCATAGTACACAAATTTTATTGATTTGTTTAGCCGCGTCTAGACTTGCAGCAATTCGCCAAACATCCGTTCAAACTAACCAACCTGTTTGCGCGCCCCTTGACGCCAAAAACCGACAAGTTCTGAATCACTGGCGAATCATTCGCCAAGCCCTTGAACCGACGTAAATTCCATCCACGTCTACGTCCGCTATATGTGGCGGGGTATGCGGCGTGGACCGGCACGGCGAATTGTTGCAAGTCTTGACGCTGGCTTTAAAACAATTATGTTTTCCTTTAGAATAAGGATATTGATATGAATAAAACAAATGTTAAGAAAAGATGGGGTTTTAAAATCGAATACACTAGTAAAAAGTTGTGACGTTAAATTACCTTACAGGGTGTTTAAGAATTTAGGTTACAACGTAATATTTACTTTTTCCATGTATAACTCAAAATCCATCAACAATTTTTTAAATCTCGGCATTAAATATTGATAAACAAAAGCTACAACTATGTCAAAAGTTTATCAAAATCGGATTAAAAACCAGAAATACCTAATTTAAGATTTTTTTTTTTATCTTTGGACAAACCACGAAGGCTAACGTACCTTGGGTGTCTTAAGCGAGGTAAGAGGGAGTTTGTTGACACGGGACTTAAATACTTGAAGATTTTGGGGAAGGAAAGACCTACGCGGGCAGCAGGTTCCACAATCTAGAAACTCTAGGGATAAAAGATCGAACAAAGTGAGAAGTTCGGGGCCTGTACAGTTGGACCGTATAGGGATGCATACGCGCGGAACTACGAGTTTCTCTGTTGGGAACCGTGAGTGGAGGAACTATACTGGACAATTCATCAGAGCAGAAGCCATAGAAGTACCTATAAAAAAGCGATAAATGCCCCACAGCCGGACGATGGGCAGCGGAAAAATACTTTTGGCTCGAAAGAGAAATCCAAGCTTTTTGAAGTTGCCGTGGCTATAGATACAATGTGTTTATGCCAGTTAAGGTTACTTTCAAATGTTACGCCCACAAGATTGAAGGTGTCTTTGTTCTGTAAAACTTGGCCGCTCATAAATAGAGGATGAGTATTTGAAGACTCTTTTCGCGACAAGGAACATGATTGTGTTTTGGATGCATTAAAATGGACGAGATTTTTGGCGCCCCAATCCAATATTAAATTAAGATCCTGCGAAAGAGATATCTGCATCGCTCTGCGTTTGTTTTCCAAGTCAGGTTTAGTGATTGGTTTAGGAACCTGAAAACTGGAGTGAAGGGTACTATCGTCGGCGAAACTATGGATGGAATTAGTTGTGGACGAGAGAAGGTCGTTGATGTGAAGAAGAAACAATGTTGGTGCCAGAACTGAGCCCTGAGGGACTCCAGCATTTACTTGGTGAAAGCTTGAAGAATGGTCGTCCACAATAACTGACATACGCCGATCAGATAGATAACTAGAGAGCCAAGTACAGAGTTTAGTTAAAAGATCATAGGATGGAAGTTTATGAAGAAGTGCGGCATGCTAGACCTGGTCAAAAGCTTTTGATAGAAGAGATTGTACTTAGAGAATACTTATTTAGGTACAATAGTAGTATACGAACACCCTGTATAATTTAATTTAAATTTATTTAAAAAACAGTCATTTTTATTTGTGTTTTACAAAACTGTTGCCTAAGCAAATAAAATTATCTTAGGAAAACCCTTAGCAAACCTTTACTAAATCCAGGTTAATTTAATTTTCCAAAGTTTTCGATAAGTGTTTTTTTCCATGTTTTAGGGCCATTTCCATTTATGGAAAATCCGTCGTTGAATTTTAACTAATGGCCTTTTCAGTGAAAACTTTTTAATGGTGAAAACAAATTATCGAACTTTTTAAAACACTTCGGCTGAAGTGGTCCAAATAAAGCTGCAACGGTTGTTTCGAAACAAAAGACAAGAAAAATATTTGTTTACGATTTTTTTTGCTGTAAGATCCGAATTTGGTTAATGAAAGTTTGGTATTTAATCGTAAAACTAAAAATTGGTAAAATTTAATAAGTAAACGGTAAATAAATAATATGGCGAATGGAAATTAAGGCATAAGAGGAAAAAGATATGAAGGTTAACGAAAGATTAATTCAAGTAAGCACTGATCCAACTTTCCTTATATCAGTCATTTTATAAAGTTATTTACTTTATATTTTTTTTATTCCGATAAAAACTGGCCAAGGAAAATCTAACCTACTTTAAGATCTCATACATATTTGGATTTTGTACAGCCGTTGGCACTAATTTAGATCTCCATTTTTTTGAGGCAAAGCCCACAACCAAGCATAATTTTAGTAATGAACTTGGGTCACCTTTGGTACATTTATTTTTTTGGTAGGATATTATTACTTTTGTAAAGAAAACTAGACAAGTATTTAAATTTACTATTTTTTCTTGAGATTCATAGTTTTCTTTTTTATGCTATTGTCTATATTTTCTTAAACGTTAGAAATAACAATGTTCATTTCCCATTCATTATCTGCTACTCAGTCAGTGGAAAATTGAAGACTTTTGGATCTTCACATCTTTGTAACCATTTGAACCAGCTTCATGGGCTTCAAGTTGCCCTTTTAAAACTAAATAAACATACGTAGTTTTATGTGTTTACGTTTAATAGGTTATTAGATATGGAGGGGCAAAAATTACACCAAGTGATAACACTAAAGCAATTTTAAAGAACGTGAAATATGCCGTAAGGTCCATTAAAACAATTATCAAAGAAGTAAAAAGTGACTAAGCATTAGAACTTTGAAAAAAACATTATTTTTACGTGCATTCTAAATGGAAAAACTTCAAATTCAAATGGTAAGTACTTAAAATAATTTAAATTCAAATTAATATATTTCGTAAAAGCCCATAACAATATTGGATATGGTCGTCATTTAACAAACAAAAAATAAAAAACAATTTTATCTACAGATATTACAGATAAAGAAAAACAATGAATACATATGTGCAGAGATAATATGCTTAAAAAATATATTGATATATGTACTATGTCCAATCAACAGGTCTACTGTCCAAAATTCTCTAACTGAGTAAAAGCACTTTATTAATAAATAGTTTTTACTTTTAAATATAGAATATAGCCTAATTTGCTGTGGTTGGTGATTAATGTATGAAGGTGCGGATTTTAGTCTTTTGTGCTTTTCAACGATAAAACTATCTTTATTTCTTGTAGCATACATGTGATTATGTCTTTCAAATCTTTGTGGAAAACTCTTGGTAAATAAAAGTAATTTACACATATAGAGAGAGGGGACTAAAAGAATTCAATTTTTAATGAAAGTTGCTTTACAGCTTGCTCGATGGGGAAAACCAAATATCAATATAAATTTTTTTTGGTTATTAGTTGATAAACCCCATAAGACAATGTTGTAGCTTAGATGACAATATACCAAGCTAAAATACATATTAAGCAGATAATTTACCGATAAAATCGACTTTAGTTGACAAATTACAATTTATTCATATTTACTTTTATATTTTATATTTACTTTTTTACTGATATAATCTATATGGCCATACCACTTCGAATCATCATTTACCAAAAGTCTCAAAAATTTGACTTTATTGCTTACTTGAAGGTAAGATCCATTTTTTGAGGCTAATTCCCTGAATATTAGTTTTTTTTCTAATATAAACTACCAGAAACTTTGTTTTATTTTCATTAAGAATAGGGTTATTAAAATTACACCAAGACCTAAATTCTGCCAGAGTTTTCTCATACTCAAGTTCCTCAGGATTCGATGCAGACACTACCACTGAAGTATCATCTGCATATTGTGTTATTTTAGCAGCTGTAAGATTATTGGATAAATCGTTAAAATAAATAATAATTAATAGTGGTCCCAGCACGGAACACTGTGGAACCCCAATGTCAATACAGTGTTCTTTTGATAATTTATTTAAAAATTTTACGGATATTTTCCTATTGGTTAAGTAAGACGACAACCACTCATATATAAAACTCAGAGAATGTAATTTGTACTTAAAAAAAATCATAATTAGACAATCAATATTATTATAATATTAAAAAATATATATTAAGAGCTTAAATTTAATGGAAATTTTTCTCTCTGCATGTATAATAAAATTTTGCTTGAGCACCGAAAAAAAAACTTTTCGAAAATGAATCATCCTAATCTGTATAATATTATATTAATTAGGTATGTGGTAAAATAAAGAATGGTATTCCTAATTTAATCTTAGCAAAAATGATTTTTTGTTGTTAAACTATTTAAAAAATTATTAAAATCTTTTGCTTTACATACCTTTTTTTAAATAATAGAGTCATTTATGTCTATAAACACCGTTTATTGTGCTATTCTGCTATCCCAGTTATAACACACATTTAGGGATACGAAAATTGGCCATATATTTTAATAAATAGGCCATAAAAAATAACTTATAACAGAACAAACATGAAAAGGTAAACCAAATTTTAAAAGCATTTATGGTTATTTAATTTTATTGCCTAAATATTAAAATGCAAAATTCTACACGATAAAATTGTGGTACAGCTACATAACATTATTTTTAAAAATGTCATTGGTTCTCGAGTTACAAACATATTTAAGAAGCTCCAAATCAAAACGCAGTTTTGGATAAAACACAATTTTTTATAAAACACAATTTTTAGAAGTATTCCACAGAAAAACGGGGTTTTAAGAGGTGAAAATCAAATATTGCATGCCACTTTAGCTTTAAATCAAGAATTGTATGCAAAAAGAAGGGAGAGTATAGTGAAGATCAGATAAGTTTAAATTTTAACATTGGGGATAGATGTTTTGAAAACGAAACGTTTCATTTAATTAGCGGCCCACAAAACCTCCGTATTCCAAATTTTGTCAAAACCGGAGTTGCCGCAAGTTTCTTGAAAATTACTAAGAAGTGTTGTATGTTGTAACGAGGTCATGATTCTTTTTCGGTCTTTAAAATTTGGGGTTAATAAAAAAATGTATGATTAAAAAGGTGAGACCCTTCTTTCCGGCCACACAGAAAAAAAATGTCTTGTTTTAAGCAAATACAAGGTTTTAAAAATATGCATTCTTTTTGAATAGTTGTGCTTTTAACCCAAGATTTATTTCTTACTTTAAAATAATAGTGGTTCTTACACTGGGAGAAAAAATACTTTAATAAATTAAAATATCCTTAGTATTATTTTAAGAATATCAGAATCAAGAGATAAGAACCTAAAGATTTATGATTTAAGCTCTTTAATATCATAAATATAAGTTTTAAGATTTTAAACAAAAGAACCTATACCAAAATCTTTAACCTTTATGTCAAAGAACCTATTTCTTTAATATAAGTATTCACTGAATTATGCTTTTTAGTACGGTACCAACGGTACGATTATATCCTACCGTCGAACAACGAAAGTTTTTTTATAAGATATACGTTATTGGTATTATTCAACTTGGACCCGGGACAGCCAGTTTGATAAGTCCTATGAGGTTCGGCAAAACGCATCATCGATGGAGAAAAGAGGTCTCGGTGAATGACATGATAAGAAGCAGGAATTCCTCTCTTAACTATCAAAAGAGAACTAGTTGTTTATTTAATATAATTATCTTAATTGAATTAAATTTTATTTTAGTCTGTGGTATTTAGTATCTTGTCTTAAAGAAAGAATCTCTCAGTGGGAAAGCGCTCGATGTTTTTAACGGAATACATCGTTCTTTAATGTAGACCCATTGGGGTCACTAAATAAAATAAGGTTATTTTTATTACTAAAGCGCCTTCTTTTGAATTTAGTACGCAAAGCTGAAAACATATTTTTTTCTGTTTGAGATCCCATTTCTTTAACACATATGAAAGTCACAATTCTCTCAAATTAAATCTAAGGCTTTTGTTTAAAGATATCTTTTTTTTTCAGTGGGTAAAAATTTACTTGCAACGTAAAATTGTAACTAATCATGACATCAATTTGGTATATTCTTTGGGGTTAAGAAATAGTTCAATTCGACTTGTTCATGGCAAGCTAATTAAACTATATGGACTTTTGGTTTTTCTATTATAGGATTTTTATTATTGCCCAAGTTAAGTTACAAGAAAAAGGATTGGTTGGATTTTTATTGAGATCATTGATTAACAGCAAATTGACAAATTATTTAGATTCTATAATTATTGTTTTCAAATACAAATAAGATTATCCGTGAAGCATGAAATTGAATTCATGATAATTACACTTTTAAAACTTTTAAGGGGGTTCCTTTGAGTCTTCTACAAATATTCATACCGCCATATATGGAAGTGGCGCTTTAACCCAGCCTGTTAATGTCAAATGTTTCGGGTATCGGACTGGGCAAACGTGTTATGTGTTGTTTTTAGACAAGTTTACCACATGCAATTTTTAAACACTGTGACAAAAATCGTAAGTGTTACAGTCATGAGACCATAAGACCCATGGACATTTTTTGGGTATTCCATTGGGCGGGTTTCGTAACTGTAACTCTTACGGCTTTCTGCACAATGTTTAAAAATTGCATGTAAAACATTGTGGTAAACTTGTCCGACAAAATAAAGTGACGCGTTTGGCCAGTCCGACACCCAAAACATTTGACATTGACAGGCTGGGCTAAAGCGCCGCTATCATATTTGGCGGTATGAATATTCGTGGTAGACTTGACAAAAGGAACCCCCATTAAAAGGTTTTAAATGTGTTTATGTTAACCCATCTATTATTGATCTGTAATACCTTAGAAACGGAATATGTATGGTAGCAATAATACCTGCTATCACACCTAGGGCATTATAAGCGGGCATTATTATAATACCCGCTTATAATGCCCTAATGCGCTAATATGAAAATTTTATTGCTTATCCGATTTTATTTCTCTCACAATAAAGATCAAGTTTATACAAAAAATAACTTTTCTTTAAACATTACTAAAAATTAAACTTTATTTCCAAAATAAAAATTACAATTTTGAAATGTCCCGAAAATGTAGCTGATCCCACTATAGAATAGTCGGTGTTTTTTGTGATGGTAGCAGCGGTGGTAGCACTAACGCTATTTTGTATAGAAGAACAGTCCATTAAAGAATTTTCAATAGTCGATACGGAATTAACCTAGGAATTAACTGAATTGGCAATCATTTTGGCTACTTTGTTTTTGGATGAAATACTTTCTTCTATATATCCTTCAGCTACTGAAGAGCTTTTCCATTTCCCATGTTGTTTTAGCGTTTTAAACGAAGCACCTGCCTCAACAAGTAAAGTTGACGATATGCGACGCAAACAGTGGCCGGTGTAAGCTTCTGCATTATCCAATTTTAAAAATTTTGCGATCAATGTTGGGACGCTTCCTATGGTATTTTTCCAATGGGTTGTACTGTACATCGACCCTTTCTATAGGTAAGAAAGAATCTTCGCTCCTTTATTTCAGCTCGTCTTAGTGTGATGTACTTTTTTATTAAATTTAAAGCGCCTAAATCTTCTTCAATGATAGTAAAACTTTTTGAAGTTCGATCAGGTTCGATCAGGTAGAAATCAAGCCCTCGGGCCAGAGGCCCTCGGGCTATGTCGACCTTCAAGGCATTATAGTCCTAGTAACGCCCTTAATACATAAATGACTATGATAATACAGACACTTTGATTTAATTTTTTTGACAGTGAGAAAAAATATTTTAATTCCTTTTTCTCGACTCTTAATTTTGACCTATTTTAATCACGTTTGATAAAACTGTTTTCCGATAATTTCCATCAAAAACCTCATCCCTTATTGAACTAAAAGTAATCTGCGCCAAAGGCATGTTAATTTAATTTTCCAAACTTCGAAAAAACTGGATTATTTTTTCGTGTTTTCTGCCTTATTTCCATCCCATTATAATGCCTTTACAAGAAAAAAAGCCAGCATAGAATTTTAACGAATAACCTTTTTTAAAACTTTTAATGACATTAATCAGTTATTGAACTTTTTGAATCCGTTAAAGAAATTGAACATTTATTTTGTAAACAAGATTTGTTGGAAGGAAGTTTGTTAACACGGGGCTTATTTACTTAAATATTTTAAAAAGGAGTCCTCGAGCGTCAGGTTTTACCTTCTAAAAACTTTAGGAATGACAAATAAAAACGAACAAAGAAGATAGTTCGGGTCCTCTTTAGTTGATCTGTATAGGGATGCATAGGTGCAGCACCACGAATCTCCCTGTTGCGGGTGCTGCAAGTAAGTAAATTAAACTGTAAAATTCTTTCGGAGCAAGAGGCCTCAACAATGGACAAGATCCCAAGCAGCAAGCTTGTTTAAGTCATTTTTGGTCATTTTTGGTCATAGGACGTTATCAGACAAAAGTTATGACGTCATTTTAACGTCATTTAATTGACGTGTTTTGACATCGTTAAAGTGACGTCTTTTCGACGTCATACTAGGTCATAAAAATCTAATGACGGTCATGTTTAGAAAACCCGCCAGAAAAATTTTGTGACATTACATATATGATTCGTGTCAAAACCCAACCGAAATATCATATGACAGAAAAATGAGACTAATAATTTTACAAAATTAAAAGAGAAAAAACTCTACCGATAGATGGCGTAATGGATAATAAACTACTACGTTTATTCAACATATTCGCTTTTTATCGCCTATACCGTACCGATGAGACCAAAATAGTTCGAGACCGGTCTGCGGTTGGTGATCTCAATTAGCTTTGAAAGAAATATCTTTGGCTAGTGTAAAAATCTGCATCTCCAGGTTGGACAGTGTCCCGAGAGATGCGACCTTGCATGTGCAAGGAAATTGCAAGCAGTAAGAAGTTTTTTTTCTTATTTCAATTTTCAAATAAAATATCATATCATTTTAGCTTTTTAAAAAAAAGTCTATGCGTCAATTTTTCGTCATCTTAAAGACGTCATTATGACGTCATTAACGGGACGTCTTTGTCTGTGACTTAGGGAGGTCAATTTAACGTTATTTTGTCGTCATCTTATGACGTCTTTGCTGACCAAATGTGACCAGAAATGACCTAAAAAGAGACGTCAATAAGACGTCAGCTTGCTGCTTGGGAGAAGATACTGTCAGATTCGGAATACCTAGAAAGTGTATACAATAGTGGGGGAAATATACTTTTGCTCGAAAGAGAATTTCGGGGTTTTAATGTGTTTAGGACAGTTAAAAGTTATTCTTGCTTGTGATGCCCACAAGATAAAATGTGTTTTTGCTCTGTAGAACTTGGCTGCTCATAATTGAAGGATAATTATTTAATGACTCTTTTGCTACAAGAAACAAGATTGTATTTTAAATTCAATAAAATAGACAAGAGTTTTGCGCGCCTTAATCTAATATTAACTTATGATCATGTAAAGAGATATGTGCATCGCTTTGCGTTTGCTTTCCAATTCTGGTTTGGAGATTGGTTAAGGAACCTGAAAAATTGAGTGAAGGGTACTCTCGTCGGCAAAACTATAAATGGAATTAGTTGTGGACGAAAGAAGGTCGTTGATGGGAAGAAGAAACAATGATAGTGCCAGTGCTGAACCCTAAGGCACTTCAGCATTAATTTTGTGAAAGCTCGACAAGTAGCCATCCACAATAACTGATATATGTACGTCGATTGCAAATAAAATTTTAGAGCCACAAACAGAGTTAAGCAGAAAGATCGTAGGACGAAAATTAATTAACGAGCAAAAAAGGATTCCATCATAGTAATTTCGTATCGCATCTTTTAAACATGCTGTACAGGGCGGGCCAAATTCGACGCTTTTAATAGGAAACTCATGTTCCTGTATGTTTTACACAAAACTGACCCCCTTTGCGAGGCTCAAATTTCAAGCCAAACCTACTGGTGAAAACCGCAACTCGCTATCTTGCGTCGTTTACTCGCTACAGGGTGTTTTTCAATTTTTGGCATTTTCTTTATTCCTTTATTACTTTTTTATTTATAAAGATTTTTAGTTCTGTAAAAACATTTTTACAGCAACTTTTTCTTGCGATTTCAAATGTGCTTTTTGTTTTTTCTAAGATGACAAATTTTTGACTTATTTATTTATTTTTGGAAATTTTAAATAGAACACCCTGTATAATATTTCAATTTTAAAATGAGCAAAAATTACCGTTTTAAAAATGTATCACATTTTGTATTTATTTTTAGCCGTTACTGAGATAAATGGCTTTTTATGTTTTTAATTATTCATATTGGGTAGAAAGTAGGCCATGAAAGGAGCAAAACATGTTTATTACTTTAAAAATCCTATTTTAACTTATGTATTTTATAAACTTTAAAAGCTATATATGTTTATCCAATAAAAAATATTTTTGTTAAATTTAAAACCATTAAAACAACCAAGATACTTTATATAATAAATGCTCCTAATTTATCTGTTATATTTTATTTACTGCTATACCGCAAAATTACTAACCTTTTTTATAAATAATTTAATAATTTAAAGAAGAGTTAATTATTTTATTAATGTTTTGCCCTAAGAACTTTTTGAGCATGTTTAAATATCAGGCCAATATTTTATATCTAAAATAATTGCAGAAAACAACACTATTTTCCATTATGCAGGTAAGCAATAGGTGGCCATGGAAAACAAATGCAAGCTTCTGACTTCTTAAGATGGCTAACACATTAAATTATCATCCGCTATTCGTTGTTGCTACCTTATTAAAATGTACGAAAATGAAGAAAAATATGATATGTTAAAATGTTTTATACAGTGCGATGAAAATGTTGAACGTGCCGAAAATTTGTATTTAACTAGGTATCCGGAAAGACGACAACCGCATAATACTATATTTTATAGGTTTAAGAACAATTTAATAAATTATGGCAGCTTTATCCAACCGAGGCCAAAGAATTATGAAAGTCAAAGAGACCGAGAGTTAGAAGAAATTACAGTTTTGGGAGAAATTGAAAATAATGGACATAAATCAACAAGGGGTTTGGAGGAAGTTACTGGTGTAGCAAGAACATCCGGAAGACGTATTTTGAAAAAACATAAATTTAAGCCTTTTCGAACAAGAAAGGTTCATCACCTATACCCTACCGATTATGAACATCGCATAAGATTTAGTAGATGGTTTCTTGCCAAATGTCAGGAAAACCAGAATTTTCCAATCAACTGCATTTGGACTGATGAAGCGTCAATTAGTAGTTCTGGAATTTTTAATAGATACAACAGTTACACCTGGGCACGAGAGAATCCACATGTAACTGTAGAAGTGGTTAATCAAGGACGATATAGTTTTAACGTGTGGGTGGGAATTTTTAGAGGCAGGTTGGTTGGCCCTTATATCTATGATGGTATTCTGAATTCACAGCGCTACCTGGAAATCCTAAAACAATTTATTGAACCATTGATAGATAGTTTGCCATTGGCTAAAAGGGCCGTTAACATTTTTTCAACAAGATGGTGCACCGCCACATAATTCCAGAATTGTTACAAATTTTTGGATCAAGAATTTGGCGACAACTGGATGGGCAATTAAGGTCCAGTCCAGGCCAGACCTGACTCCGATGGATTTTTTTTATGGGGTAAGATAAAGGATTTAACATTTCGCCAGAACCATAATTCAAGACAGGAACTGGAAGCAGCTTTACTCGAAGCATTTAATTCCCTCTCCAATTTTGAAATAATAAATGCAGCAAGGCAGAGCACACGTTTCAGATGTCAGATGTGCGTACGTGAAAACGGCAGGCAATTTGAACATTTATTATAAGTAAGTAAATTAGTAGGTTTGTTTAAAAAAATGTTTTTAATAAACATGTTTCCTCCTTTCGTGGCCTACTTTCTACCCAATATGAATAATTAAAAACATAAGAAGCCATTTATCTCAGAAACGGCTAAAAATAAATTCAAAGTGTGATATATTTTTGAAACGGTAATTTTTGCTCATTTTAAAATTGAAATAATAAACAGGGTGTTCCAATTAAAATTTCCAAAAATAAATAAATAAGTCAAAAATTCGTCATCTTCGAAAAAAACAAAAAGTATATTTGAAATCGCAAAAAAGTTGCTGTGAAAATGTTTTTACAGAACTAAAAAATCTTTATAAATAAAAAGTTATGAAGGAATAAAGAAAATACCAGAAATGAAAAACACCCTGTAGCGAGTAAACGACGCAAGATAGCGAATTGCGGTTTTCACCAGTAAGTTTGGCTTGAAATTTAAGCCTCGCAAACGGGGGTCAGTTTTTGTGTAAAACATACAGGAACATGAGTTTCCTATTAAAAGCGTCGAATTTGGCCCACTCTGTACATCCAGTGTCAACGTACCATTTTAGTATCAAAGATATCACAATGAGGCTTAATATAAGTTAATTGTATAGGACAAATTTGTCGCTTTTTTTTACTTTCCAGGTTTTTCGGTCCAATTTTGAATATTTAAATGGAACACCCTGTATATTTTATCATTTTTGATTTCCGAGACAAATCTAAGTCAAAATGTGATACTTTAAAAAGTTTTAAGCCTACTCATTTCTTTTGAGTCATTTTTAGTATTGTATCTAGGTGGCCATGATTAGACGCAAATTAATCTAGTGACCCTGGATTATACCAGAAAAAAACAATCGCAAAGTTTAAGTGACTAATATGAAAAATAGGAAAAAACAATTTGGCAAATTAACATTTTTATATCCAACTATTATTTGTCAAATGGCAAACCTCTTTAGACAAGCACTTTTAAAATAAAATATTTTTTGAAGAATCTAACGTAACCAATTTATTTGCGACCGAAAAAAATCTTAAATAAAGGGTCATAGCCACCTAAATGCAATATTAGAAATGACTCTCAAAAAATCAAGCAGGTGTAAACTTCTAAAAATATCAAGATAGCATTTAATCTGAGAAACCCAAAAATGTTAAAGTATACAGGGTGTTTTATTTAAAAATTTAAAATTGAAGTCACTTCCGGTTAAACCAAAAGTAAAAAATGAGAATTATGCAAAAACCTTCCCTTTTCATATAGTCTTATTTTCATATGTCTAATAGATTTGTTGACACTCGGTATAAAATTCCAAAGCAACTTTCTTTAAATTAACTTTAAATAAAGTGCACAGAATTTAAGACTGTTACTTTTCAAACCTGTCCAAAACTCGATTATATTGTTCCGCTTTTTTAGGCCTTATTTCCATGTCATTATGGAAAAACTGCCATGGAATTCCAACTAATGCTCTTTTCTAAGAAAACTTTCAGCCCTGAAAGCTGAATTATCGAAGTTTCTTAAACTTTCTCGCCAAGCAAAATTGTATTAAGTATTTTCAAACAAAAATACCAGAAATTCTGTTGCGAAAATAAATGTCTTAAATTAAATAAATTACCAGAAAATAATTTGAAAAAATTATTGCAGATTTGTGGAGAGTGCTGATAATTTAAAATTTTTGAAGTATAATTTTTAAAATATACATGACATAATTAAACAGTTGATGGGTATGCCGGAACAACGTTCTAACCGCCAAAAGTTAAGTTTTGAGAAAAACAAAAAACGCTTTTTTATTTTTTATACATAACACATGGGTTGCTTACTTATGGGTATTTTTATTGTATGTGGAATTAACAACATCTAATATAGGAAGTTTTAAAGGTAAGAAAAATGATCTTTAAAACACGGAAACAAGTCTCTTAAGCCATTGTACAGACTTGGATACAATCGGGACAACATTGTCGGCCGACTGTATCTTGTTTAAAAAATGTTTCAGCAACAAAGTTGGCCAACATTTGCAAATACAAGTGTTTCGCGTCCACACTAGTTTTAAAGCTCGTACAAACCTGCCGAAGTTTTCCATATTAAATGGAAAACAGGCGACTTGCCGATTCCTTGGATGAAAACGCCCACCGATGTTGCCATGGCGTTTGCAACAAGTCGGCCGACCGATGTGCAACATTCAAGATACAGTCGGCCAACAAATGTTTTCGCAGATTGTATCCAAGCCTGTACGTGGCTTTATGACCTTGTTTTACGTTTAATGGGTCAATGGTCTTTTATTGTGACGTGATGACAGCATGGTTTTACAGAACTTTTAGGTTTTTATAAAACATAAAATGATTTAAGGGTTTTTATTTTGTAAGGGCTAATTGCCTTTTGGTGGGGCTAATCGCCTTCCACAGTCCTCTTTTTATCGAGCACCTGCTTTTGACTTGACTAGGACACTGGCCTACTGTAATGAAATATAAGAAAGTGTTTTGCTAGGACACATAGAGCTTTGACATCTCTACAAGGACAAAATTGTAAGATATTTACGTGAAACGGTGTGGGCTTATGATTATGGGTATAAAGAACAATTTTTTATGGAAATCCAACTTTAGACCAGACTGTCATTAAGAACGTTGTTTCGGCATACCCTTCAATTGTTGTTTGAAGAGGTGTTGAAATGTTGTCTTTTAATATATGGTGTCTTAAAACAAATGCGAAAAAATAAAGAAAGTGATTACCTACCTTGAAACCAAAAGTGGTTTGTTGTTGTAAATCTTAGATCAAATGTCAACCATTAGAAAGATATTGCAAAAAATAATATTAAAAAATTATACAGGGTGTCCCGTAATTAATTGGACGTAGGTTAATGCAGAATACCTGACATGAAAATAAAGCGTTTGACCTCAATATCGCTTGGCAAAATGTTCTTGGTTTTCGTTCTACAGGGTGTTAAAACTAATTTTTACCAAACATTTAGTGAAATCATCCACTGAACAGATTAAAGTAAAATTTGATGTACATCTACTATTTGGGATAACGAATTGGAATACGATATCAATTTTGCCATTACCACTAGATGGCGCCACATACAATAACATTGATTGATTAAAATGACTTTTGACTTTGATAACTTTTTGACCTTCCTGTATGCACATTTGCAAGTGGAAATAATAAAGCAGCATTTAATTTTGGTCAAAAAGGTATACTTCTTTGATCTCCAAAAAGTAGACCGTTTTTAAAATAAACGACTTTTTTATTAGGTTGCGCACGAACATTCACTAAAATTTAATTAACAACGATAAAGTTAGAAAAGGCTATTGATTATAATAAATGTTTAAAGTGTTCACCATCCACTAGGACACATTGTCTTATTCTTTTATTTAAATTTTGCGTGACTCCAAATAATGATTCTTCTTGGGCCCTGATGATATTGACTCCTTCCACAATCTTTTGCCAAAATTCCTGACGGTTATTAAATAAAAAGTCGTTTATTACGAAAACGGTCTACTTTTTGGAGATCAAAAAAGTATACATTTTTTGACCAAAATTAAATGCTGTTTTATTATTTCCACTTTCAAATGTGCATACAGGAGGTCAAAAAGTTATGACCATTTTAATCAATTAATGTTATTGTATGTGGTGCCATCTAGTGGTAATGGTAAAATAGATATCATATTCGTGTTCGTCATCCCAAATAGTAAGAGTACACCAAATTTCACTTTAATCTGTTCAGTGGATTCCGAGATATTTCACTAAATGTTTGGTAAAAATTAGTTTTAACACCCTGTAGAACGAAAACCAATAACATTTTGCTAAGCGATATTGAGCTCAAACGCTTTATTTTCATGTCAGGTATCCTACATTAACCTATGTCCAATTAATTACGGGACACCCTGTATTTTTGCTATTCAGTAATGTCAAATGAAGAAATAATTTAAATGCCCCAATTGGTAACAGAAGATATAGTATATGTATTGTGTAACGAATAGGAAAAGTGATATAGTTCCATACGATGGTAAAGTTTGCTGTAAAAAAAACAATAAACATATTATTATGTATGTCCAAACTTGCTTTATTCCCTAGATAGGGCGGTAAAGTTTTTTAAAAAAGTTGGTATTTTTAAATAATCTTAGAAACCCTTAAACTGATTTAGATGAAATTTGGTACACTTATTTAATGTAATAAGGCTCTGGTAAAACTCCAACTAGATTAAGAATAATGTGGTCCAGTGGAGTCTCTGTGGAAAAAAAATACATCACTGACTTTTTACAAAGTTTTTATATTTTTTTTATTAATTATTCAAAAAGGCAACTATCTGTCTCGCGTATTTTCTACCTATATCTCTTTGTTTCGAGAAAAAAATTAGAGCCACTTTAAATCATCCTAAAAAGTAACCCATTAACATAAACATATTAATATAAATTACAAAATTTAAAAAATTAAGAATATTTTTAAATAAGGTATATTATGACAATTTATAATAAAATAGACGACTGGTCCTTTAGCTTTAGACAAATAATTATTAATTTTTTAAATTTAATTTTTATATCATGTTTTCTATGGGTACTTTTTAGAAAAAAATAAAGTGGTTTTAATTTTTTTGGAAAACAAAGCTAGACACAAAAAATGCATTTTAATTGTATAATTAAAAAAAAAATCATATAAAAACTTTATGAAATGCCAGTGGCGTACTTTTTTGTTAATAATATGGGCTGTGGTGCCCACTGAGATGACACTGGACCAAATAATCTTAATTATGGTAGAGCTTTACAAGTGCGTTATTACATTAAATAAGTGTATTTAATTTTTATATAAATCGGTTGAAAGGTTTTAAGACATTTAAAAGATAGCGACTCTTTTTCTAAAAATTTTAACGCCCTGAATCCTAAAATGAAGCAATTCCGGACATACTAGAATAGTATGTTCGTATAATAATAGTTATAGAAACATTTTTTTTAATAAACAGCCATGAGAAAACACCCTATTTCAATTTTCTACCATAGTTAGGAAACACTTTGTATGTTAAGAGTAAAAAATAAAGAAAATATATTTTATTTCGTTTAATACATTTTAGTCCGGGAGGTAGCAATGTGGAAACAAGAATTTGAGTCACGCAAAATTTAAATAAAAAGAATAAGACAATGTGTCCTGAGTGGATGGTGAACACTTTAAACATTTATTATAATCAATAGCCTTTTCTAACTTTATCGTTGTTAATTAAATTTTAGTGAATGTTCGTAGCAACCTAATCAAAAAGTCGTTTATTTTAAAAACGGTCTACTTTGAGATCAAAGAAGTATACCTTTTGACCAAAATTAAATGCTGCTTTATTATTTCCACTGCAAATGTGCATACAGGAAGGTCAAAAGTTATCAAAGTCAAAAGTCATTTTAATCAATCAATGTTATTGTATGTGGCGCCATCTAGTGGTAATGGCAAAATTGATATCGTATTCCAATTCGTTATCCCAAATAGTAGATGTACATCAAATTTTACTTTAATCTGTTCAGTGGATATTTCACTAAATGTTTGGTAAAAATTAGTTTTAACACCCTGTAGAACGAAAACCAAGAACATTTTTGCCAAGCGATATTGAGGTCAAACGCTTTATTTTTATGTCAGGTATTCTGCATTTAACCTACGTCTAATTAATTACGGGACACCCTGTATAATTTTTTAATATTATTTTTTGCAATATCTTTCTAATGGTTGACTTTTGACCTAAGATTTAAACAACAAACCACTTTTTGCTTCAAGGTAGGCAATCACTTTCTTTATTTTTTTCGCATTTGTTTTAAGACACCATATATTAAAAGACAACATTTCAACACCTCTTCAAAACAACAACAATTAGAGGTATGCCGAAACAACGTTCTTAATGACAGTCTGGTCTAAAGCTTGGATTTGCCATAAAAAATTGTTCTTTATACCCATAATCATAAGCCCACACCGTTTCAATATCAATGTAAATATCTTACACCTTTGTCCCTTGTAGATGATGTCAAAGCTCTATGTGTCCTAGCAGAACACTTTCTTATATTTCGGTCACAGTAGGCCAGTGCGTCCTAGTCCAAGTCAAAAGCAGGTGCTCGATAAAAAGAGGACTGTGTGGAAGCGCGATTAGCCCCACCAAAAGGCAATTAGCCCTTACAAAATAAAAACCCTTAAATCATTTTATGTTTTATAAAAACCTAAAAAGTTCTGTAAAACCATGCTGTCACACGTCACAATAAAAGACCACTGACCCATTAAACGTAAAAACAAAGGGTCATAAAGCCACGTACAGGCTTGGATACAATCTGCGAAAACATTTGTTGGCCGACTGTATCTTGAATGTTGCACATCGGTCGGCCGGACTTGTTGCAAACGCCATGGCAACATCGGTGGGCGTTTTTATGCCGCGGAATCGGCAAGTCGCCTGCGGTGTGCTGTTTGGCTGGCCCCCGCGGTTCTGATGCAGCATTGTTCTATAAGAATAGTTTTACCTCAAAAAACCCGACTGCCACAAGTGCTTATTTGTCAAAGTTAAGAATTTTAAAAATACGTTTACTCCTTAAAATTTAAAGTCTACTTCAAAAATTAATAAACGTAATAAAATCAAAACCTTGTATATAAAACCAATTAAAAAATACTTTTATCTCAAAACAATGTTTGAACTTAAATATATTTTTTAAAATTAGGGTATTCGACGTAAAAATCTTAGTGTATCATATTTCACGATATTGTATTTTTTTAGTTTAATTATTTAGCATAGGTTTAAACAGCATAAGAAAAATATTTAAATTATAAATTTAAAAAACTACTGAGAATCTAAGAACATGGATTTTTAACGAATTTAAAAAAAATGTTAATTAAATTTTTGTATTTATGCCTAAATGTTTTTTTTTAGTACGCTGTACATGCCATGACCGTTGAGGATTAGACGTTATATCTAAGATTTAATTCTAAGCTTCCTAAAGACTTTACTGCGCCGACCCTATTTATGTTTGTTCCTTAAGATTACTAAGGCATTACCAAAAATAAAAAAGACAATAAATTGATTCATTCATAAATAATTTTAAATAAAGAGACTACTTATTTGGATAAAGCTTTATTTATTTTTTATTGGAGTGTACGAGGTGGCAGGCATTTTGTGCTAAAAGGTGCTTAAAAAATAAACATTGTTTACTTGCTTTAGGATAGGTCCCAACAATTTGTTGAATAAACACAAAAAAATAATAATCTTTTTTGGCATTTTGAACTTATTTTTGGGCCTGTACAAGGGATTTTATTTTTGTTGGTAAGTGAAATAAGTTCATGGCTATTGCGATAGCTCTCAAAGCAACAGGGCGATTTTTAGATTTTGTCTATATTTACAACTTTTTTAACTCGTTTTTACTATTGCTGTAAAGAACCTTTAGACAGTTAACTTGTAGTTTTTCTTTTTAATATTATGGACACTGGATCTCGTGCAAGACAAGCAGAGGATAAATATTGCCAATTAAAATTTTTAAAGACCAGAAAATAGGTTTCAAGTCCGTCCCTTATTTCCAAAAATAATTTAAAATGTTACGAAAAGTAATTCAAAAATAGTAGTCATAAAATACCATAGAGGTAAAAACTCTACCAAAAACATGTTATTTTTTATTTATTTATTTACCAGTATTTAAGAACAATATTCATATAAACCCCTATTGTGTTGTTTTCAATAAAAAAAACACACATTTTTAGCGCCGTCCCAAAAACCTTGATTCTAAAGCACAAACTCAACACAGTAAAAAATGTACGACATATACAACATAACTTGGTATATAGTAATACACTTCAAATATTGGTGTATCATATTTCACGGTATTATTTCTTTTTACTTTTTTTTTAGTATATAGCGTAGGTAAAGAGGTTTAAACGTATTTAAAATAAAAATATTAACTTGTAAGTAATATATTTATGTCTTAAAATTGCAAACCTGAATAAATATGTTGGATTAATATCCCATTTTATAGCAAACTAGCAACTATAGCAAAAACTATTTATTATATTACTTTTTTAACCTTGGTATATTTAATTTAAAGATATTAGTCCTTTAATTAAAAGATAATAGTATGTTAAATAAAGAACTTTATTATGTGGTATAATTATTTCGCATTTTAATATAAGTTTTTTTATACATATTGACGGTTAAAACAATGTTTGTTCGTAATTTAATTACTTGTAATTATACTTAGTAATTTAATTTAAAGTTACAAAGTTTAAATTTTGCCAGTAATTATTTATTAAATAAGAAAAAAGTTAGAAGAAGTTATTTTTTAAAAATATCCTTAAAAGATTTCTATATAAATTTGGCAACTCTATTTCTGTTGTCTAGGTCAAGTTATATTCTTTTTCTTTGTTTTACCTATTTTTTTTAAGACACTTAACACCTAAATATACCTAAGTACAGTTTACTTGGCAAAGTGCTCTTATACTTTAAAAAGTTATTTTGTAATCATTAATTACACAAGTTACGTTAACAAGGTAACAGAAGTTTTATAGAAAACAAATGGTTTTAAGTGACCGTGAACCGATCATGGCCTGATATTTACTGTAATTTTTTTAAAATATAATTAATAACTTCACATGTGCACTGGGACTGGCACAAATTTTTAAAATTAAATATATTTTATTATTTCTTTTGACCGATAAACCCTGTATATATGGTAATAAAATAGGATAATGCATAG